>CAEGAE010084337.1:0-29558 GCA_903067095.1 Girardinus metallicus
AGATGAAAACAGAAACAGAAACTGGAGTATAGACATGTTTTATAATAACTGATCACTAATAGATGGGCTGTTTGTGATCCTGCCTCTTTATTATTACATTGAATTAATTTCAGATTCTTGTATAACTTTTCTTCAAGTTAACAAAGTGAGCTGTTATTGTTACAGGTTCATTTTCTAAACTACAGAAAAGTAACTTAGAGAAACTCAATGTGAAAAACTGGACTGATGTTGATATGAGATAGTATCACTGCTGTTATGTTAGATTTACCAATGTTTTATTTGATCTTTCTCTTATCCGATTACCCGGTTAATCGTAAGAATAATTGATAGATTACTAAAATATTCGGTTACAACAGCCCTAAAATGCAGTAACCTAGCCTTCCTTTAGTGTTGGGCTGAAACGGTTAAACGCGATCAATAGATTATTAAAATAATTATCAATTAATTTAGTGACCAATTAATTGTTAATTGGAGTTAACTAGAATGACAGAAGTCATTTGCAGAGATATAATTTAGCCAAAACTCCTTTACTGACAGTTTTAGCTTCACCTGGTTCACATTATGTAAAAAAAAAAAAAAATCTCCTATTAAGCTACTTTTTCTATCCAACAATAAATAAAACAGATCAGTTTGACACTGTACTGATGATCAGTCCAGCAGAAATGCCTGACCTTTTCACATGTTGAAGATTTAATTTTTATAGCTGCAGATTCATCCTTTACTACCAATGATCAGGTGCTCACTATGGGATGCTGCTACTGCATTTTAGGGAATATTATGTTCATTTTCTTATTTAAAAAAGGAATAATTTAGCATTCCTTTAGGGTGAATACTGGAGTCTGTGTACTCCAGTTAACAAGTTAATTGATGACTAAATTGGTTGACAATTATTTGTATAATCGATGCATCAGGATAAATGATAATTCGATTAATCGTTTCAGCCCTAAAGTCAAGCATTAAACATCACAATCAGCGCTCACCTCAAATCCAGCGTGAACGTCTTGCCATGTCGTGACTGGATGAGCGTGCGCAGAGAGTTGGCGACGCACAGCTTCCCGTCCCAATAGAGCAGAACGGCCACCAGGCCTCGCGTCAGGCCTGGAAAATGAGGCTGCTGTTGCTCACCTGGTGAAGATAGAGGGATGCTTTAGTGATGATCAACGATTAAGTCAAAGTCGTCACATAACTTTCACATTACCAGCCAAGAGAAGCTCCAAAGCGGCCAGCTCTCCGATGTCAAAAAGATCGCTGAGGATGAAGGCCTCGGTCAGGAGCTGCTCTGGAAGGAGCCGGGAGCCCTGCTGACCCTGGATGGCGATGCCTTCTGTGCTGGCTTTACGCACTTTTTCTCTCTGTTCTGCACTTTTTGGCTAAAAAAAAACAAAAAACACCATATTTTTGGCACTTTCTGTTGGGTTAGAAACTGATTAGGTTAATTAAGTTTCTGCGTTTGGACATTTCCTCACCGGATTCTTAAAAAGGGAGAGAAAGTGAGGTTTGTGTTTCTTCAGCTGCAGATCCAGAAGGTGGACGGTCTCCGACTGTCTCCTCAGTATGGCTCCGTCTACCGTCTCCCACAGCTCCTTCAGTGGCCCCCACAGACTGGCCCCTGAGTGAGCACAAAGGTTCATCACTGAGTTGTACATGCTGGTTCACTTAATGATGCCAAACACTGTTTTTGTTCGTCCTCTTCACACAGAGAGAAAAACATATCTGATTTTTTTCACAACAGTCTGATCGGCCCAATTCCAATCTTTACACCCCCCAAAAAATCTAATCTGTTCCACTTCCAGATGTGGAACTAAATCATATCCGATAATTTCCAAAGCGTCTGCAGTCTGAATGGTCACGCTGAATTTTATCCGACTTTTACGCGAGACATGCGTCGTAATTCTGCACCAGAAGACGCCAGACAGTAAATCTGGACGTAAACAATGGCTGAAAATTATAATTCTGCAAGCAGTGTGAGTCAGTGAACGCATCACATGCCAGCCCCACCACTCCTGGTCCGACTCCACAGCCAAACAGATTTCTCTCCAGAAGCTGCAGTCACAGCTCCAGTAAAGGCCGTTGCTGTTAGCTGGGCTTTCTGTTCATCGGCTTCCTTTGTCTTGTCCTGATACTGCAGCTCATAAACCGCTTACTGTGTTATTTATAAAACTTCAAAAATCCCTGTTAACAAAAAATAAACACATCCAGTTTTAATTTGGTTTCTGTTTGTTCACTTTGGGTTAGTGACAGGGCACAATGTCAAACTATTAGTGCTTGATTTATCTTAAAATGGGTAGATTTTTTTTAAACCAACCTAATAATATGTTAGTATTTTAAAGCATCTTTTTAACAAACATTCACTGATTTGATGTCAGTGAAAAACCAGTGTTCAGGTGTAAGTAGTGAAAGTTGCAGTTAATCCTCAAAGCACAATTTTCGAACAGTTTGACACCAATTTTTAAAATGTTTTTGTTCTAAAGTTTTTTTCTTTAGAATTTAACAATCTTGTTTCTTTAAGATCTTTTAAGAAAAATACATTTTTGCTCAACGTTCTCTACTATCGTTTATAGTGGGGGAAATTTTATTTTTAACAATAACAACCCATTTGCTGAATAAAGAAATATCAGAAATCCATTTGACAATGTTTTTATTGCAATTTCTCAAGAACAAAAGCAAAGAAAACGTTTCATTGCGGCATTAAAAAAACGGAAAAAATGTTTTCGTAAACAATATTTTTGCTTTAGATTTCAAGTTTTTACAGGATTTAAAGTAAACTGACGGCCATAATTTACCCCAGAATTTTGTATCTGAAAATTACATAAATATCTTTATGTCCGATCTACATGCGTGATTTTGGTTTTATCCCTAATTTGCTAAGGATTAGCAATACATATGAATTTCAGAATTACTGTAACCCACAGTATTATAAGTTAGTTTCAGTTTTACTCCCCAGTAGGCAAACGCAATAACCAACACTGCTGAGAAAAAAAAAAAACGTTTAATTTAGAAAGACAGTGAGTTTCTACCATATTTATTTTTTGAAAAAGCAACAGAGTTGATGTCTATCCTCCAACACACGGTTATTTAGCTTTCAATTGCCTTAGCTAGGCTAGGCTAGGCTAGCAGTCAGAACCATCCAGGCGGATCATATTCAGACAGACAGGCGGTGAGCTGAACCTTGGATTTATGAGCCTGACTGTGCGACATAAAAATTCAAGCTTAGAGAAACAGACATAACTAAATAATTTATTGAAATAAACATCTTTACCTGAATTTACCGCCATCGGCACCGCCATGATGCAGTAAGATGTGTTCGGAAAGCAGGTTTTCTGTTTGTGCCGGTCCGAAATATAACATGAAAATCTGCGATGCCTTCTCCTAATTGTTTGAATAGAAATACTCGAGACAGATGATAGAAAATATTCATTCAGTTACTGCATTATTTGAGTATGTCAGAAGTGTCTGTTTTACTGTCTAAAAGTTTCAGGCGGGGTCTTCATACTTTGAAAGCACTCCTAGAGGCTTTCTCTGATGGGAATTGTAGTTTATAGGGTTTAAACGTCGGAAAATTGTTCACATTGGCATAATATTTTACGCGACTGTGTTTTAATAATTATTTATTGTAAAATGTATTTCATTAATAACGAAACGAGTGTTAGAATATAAAAACCAAGCAACAAGATTCAGTGACATTAGTTCCGCTTGGTTTTGGTCCGTACTCTTTTGGCGTTACACCATCATGTCCATGCAGCGGTGAATCTGTGACCGCCGAGTTAAAACAGTCAATCATGCCTTTAAGTAATCCCATGTAGCGCCTCATTGATACAGCTTGGATGGGAGTGTTAGAACCATCATGGCTCGGGTTGTTAAAGTGTTTCGGACTGTGAGGAACCACTGGAAGAAATCCACGTTGGCTGTGTGCGTCCTGTCCTACGGAGGATACTGGCTGTATGGTAAACACTGGTGGGTTTCACACCCGTTCATATGTTCTGCTGGAGTTTTATTAATTAAATGCATAAAGGTTGCAACTTGTGTGTTACCAGTGACCGAGTGGTGCGCAGAGAGGCCTGCCTACTGGCCAGAGTAAGTTTTCTTCATAATAATATGTTGACATTCTCAACCAAAACCAACTGCATAAACCCGTAACTGTCGTTGCTCCGTCAGGAGTTTGGACGCCAGCAGATCGCACCTCAGGAGAGACTGAAGAAAGCAACTGTGATTCTGAATCCTGCAGCTTCCAACGGGTAAGAAAGTCAGAGTCCCTGCGCATTTTTTTTTTTTTACATAAATCAAATTTGTACTTTTTATTTAAGAACGTCCTTAATTTAATTTCTTCAGGAAAGCCAACAACTTATTTGAAAAGAATGCAGCTCCTATTTTACACCTGGCTGGCGTGGAAATCACAGTAGTGAAGGTGTCATTCTCAGCTTTCATCAGTAGCCCTTTACATGTTGGTGTCACCAGGTGTTTAACCCGCCGGTTACAAACTCCTCCACAGACAGACTATGAAGGTCAGGCTAAGAAGCTGATGGAGTTGATGGAGCAGACAGACATGCTGATCGTGGCTGGAGGTGACGGCACGTTGCAGGAGGTCATCACAGGCTTACTGCGGAGGCCGGACCAAGTGGGTTTAATAAAATAAGAATAAGAATAAATCTGTTCTCACTAAGTGAAAAACTGAAATGATTCATCTGACTCCAGGAGGCCTTCAGTAGCACACCGATAGGATTCATTCCTCTGGGTTCCCATAATTCCCTGAGTCCATCTCTTCATTTCCTCAGTGATAACAAAGTCAAGTAAGTAGCACCGCTATCCAAGCGGCAAGCTTGTTTTTATGCTACAAATGCATCCTTAGTTCCTTACTCACTTATCAGCAGCCATGCAGCAACATTCCTCATCCTGAGGAATGTTGAAAACCTTTAATTTTAGTGGAAAAGAAGAAGTTGCATGTTAGGAAAAAGATAAACTTTGATTTCCGTCCATCCTTGTTGGAGCATTTTTATTTTGTCTACATTTTTTCCAACTTCCTGCCCCTTGCGAAACGTTTAGGGACATCACGGCCGCCACGCTGTCCATCCTGAAAGGACAGACGGTCCCTGTGGACGTGCTTCAAATCAAAGTGAGGAAGTCTTTCAGTTTAGCGTCTTCCATCTCTTTATCTGAATTTATTCTGGGTCAAAATCTTCAATGGAGTATTTATTGTGATTCTAAGAAAAAAATTAACTATGAAAATATAGTCGTTATAATAATACGAGGATAAAGTCGGAATAATGCAAGAATAAAGTCGTAGCGTAACGAAAGTAGTTGCAATATTACAAAAATAAAAGTCGTAAAATTACAAGAATAAGGTTGCGAGAATAAAGTTGTAATAATAGGAGAATCGTCAAAATATGAGAATTAAGTAGAATTACAACAATAAAGTCATAATACAACAATTAAGTTATGCTGTAAGAATTTATTCTTATTAAAAAAATTTTCTTGGCTTTGCCCTAATACTCCGTTGTAAAAACAACCAGTTGAATCTTTATTAAAGATATCTTGTTTTTTTATCATTACAGTGATAATTCTTGATGTAGATTTAAATATTTTTATGTTTGTTTGCAGGGAGAGAAGGAGCAGCCAGTGTTTGCTCTGATTGGTTTGCGTTGGGGCGCCTTCAGAGACGTCGCCGCAAAGATCAGCAAGTAAAATGACGCAGACAGGAACAGATTGTGAGTCTGGGTAACAAGGAACGGTTTCCTGACAGCTTTTCTCTCCGGGTAGATACTGGTACCTCGGACCCCTGAAGACGAATGCGGCTCACTGGTTCCACACCCTGAGGGTGAGACTCCACCACTGCTGAAGACTCTAGGCATTACTCACTGGGTTGTGTTGTTATTTCATGTCCATATGTATTCAAATCCCTTGAACTTTTTCCCATGTTGTTATTTTACAACCACAAACCTTAAAGGTGACCTATTATGCTTTTATGGGCTATAAAACTTTTTTTTTTTTGCTCAAAATCATTTTTAGATAATAAGATTTTAGTCTTTTTTTTTAGATCCTTTCATAATGAGCTGTTTTAAGGCCTCTGTCACTTTAAATCCAAATTAGCTGCGGCTTGCCACGCCAGAAAATGACTGCAACTATTATGCAACTGTACATCTTTGAAAAGCAGAAGTGGAGGCTCCTGCACAACCAACAAGAATGCAGCAAGTGGTTTCTGGATGAGAAGTTAATAACAAAACACTTGTCTTTTCCAGCAGCCATTGTAATTTGCATACAGTGATAAAACCAGTTGACTAAATGTGCTGGAGTTCAGCTTGGGTTGCTAGGTAATGGTACAGCCCAGTTGGTTTCGTCCTAACAAAAACCATTAATTTATTGCCAAGAAAACCCTGACTGGATGTTTCTTTGAGCCATTTAGTTTCCAGATGCAGTTGAGACCCAAATAAAAATGTCCAGAAAGTGAATTTTGCACAATAGGTCCCCTTTAATGGACTTTACTGGGATTTCAATTAACACAAAGTCCAAACACAAAGAAGCTCATCATTTTCAACTCTTACCACAGACTTTAAATTGGACTTAAGTCGGGACTTTGACTAGGCCGTCCTAAAACATTAACAGCTTTGATCTGAACAAACCCATAATGCCTCTGGCTTCGTGTTTAGGGTGATTTTCCTGCTGGAAGGTGATTGTTCTGGATTTAGCTCCACCCATCGGCTGAGCTGCATGATGCTGCCACCACCATGTTTAGTTGTGTTCATGTTTTGTAGGAGTGGCCTCTGGTCTACGACGTCTCCGTGTCCCTCTTGGCTCCCAGACCTCGGCCCCCTGATCTGGACCCTCAGAGGCCCCCCAGACCTAATCTGCTGCACCGCATCATCCGCAGACTGAAAAACTACTGGAGCCCTCTGGCTGAAGGCACGTTTTCACGAGTTCGTGTTTAAATCAGGGGTTCACAAGCATTCCCATGCCATCGACCCCAAAAGAACATGACCCCGTTTCCAAACCCACAGATAATGTCTCAGAATATGTAAATAATCATCAACTTTTATAATAGTTTTTTCACTCTTGGATAATTATCGCATTCATTTTGTATAAATGCTAACCTGGTACCGTCTGGTTTTAACGGTGAAGAGTTCTGTGGTGGAAACTTTTATTACCAGATAATAAATGTTTTCCATTGTAATCCCCTTAGAAAAAAGTATGTAATATCTTATATTAATCACATCAAATTCTATTTTAATCCCACATCTTACGTATTTTCCAGCTGTGTTTCGTTCTTTTTTTTTTTTCTTGTCAGAAACTTTTCCATTTCTTCTTAGCTGGAGGAGCAAAGCAGCTTCATGAATTTGACTGGCAGCGATTCAGAAAATGAGCATCAGAAATAACATATCATTAATTACTTTAACTTGTATTTTATTTTAAAAATAATTGAAAAACAAAATGAAAATTATGATGACAAATTTAAGATTTTTCTCACGTTTCCAACTTTCTGAGGCCCACTGCAGCGCCCCCTGGTGGCGGCAGGGGGGCTGTTTGAAAACCTCTGGCTTAAATAACAGGGTTGGTGTTATTAACAGAGTAAGTTTTGGTTTATTCCTCAGAGCCTCCGAAACCAGAAGAGCCAGAGAAGTGGGAGGAGCAGCAGCTGTCTACACCAGAGCTCTACATCCAAACCCACAATAAAAACCCAGCTGAGCGGGTCAGAAGGAAATTACTTTAATATTTTCAATCTTTTCTGCTCTTCTAAATATAATAAAATCCTATTTTTATGTGTGTATTTGTAGCGGATAAATGACTCTCTGATGATCTGCGCTGAGCCAGAAAACAAAACTGTGGGCGAGTTCATCTCTGTCGGGTCGGTGTCTCTCCTCATCGGAAGCAGATTAAATGAACTTCCACGTTTTTACTCTGCACATTGTTTCTCTTAGGAGTAAAAAAGTGAAGGATCCGACACTTTTCACTGAAAACTCGACCAAACTGGAGGCCAGCGTTTGCCGGCTGACGCTGCCGGAGGTGAGGACGTCTCACCAGACGTGTTAGTTGATCTGCTCTGTGGAATCCGCTGGTAACTGCGCGCCTCGCTTCCTGCAGGGCGCCACCGGCTTCTATAACATCGACAACGAGGAGTACGAGGCGATGCCCGTAGAGGTCCGGCTGTTGCCTAGGAAACTACGCTTCTTCATCAGCGCCGAGCGAAGAGAGGAGCTCATCTCACTGCCGCAGTGACGACAAACAAGCCCAGAAGGACGACTAAAAAAGGACGGAATATCAAAAAGCTCCTTATTTGAGAGGTTTCCTTTACTAACTGTAACCATGGCGACATGAAAATCTGTTGCATCTAAAAAGACCAAGGCTTTTCTGTGTTTGTACCCCAGATTCATGTCTTACAGAATAGGTTACAGCTGCTATTCTAATAAAAAAATCTCCCCAGTCCAGTTCAGTGTGAGGATCTTTGTGTCCATCTGATGGTTCTAAAAGCTTTCAGTTCAGGTCTGATTTAAATGACAACACAGGAAGAGGTTTTGTTCAGCGGGAGTCGGGCTGAAATGAGAGAGGAAAGAGGAATGAGAAGGAGCCGCTTGGCAGGGCCGGGTCCGATCTGACAGATGGCGCCGGATCAGGCAGCGCTGCAGGCGTCCGTTTATCCGTCTCTTAGGGAAACACAAAGTGATGCTCAAAGGTGATTTAATGATGGCAGATATGGGTCAGATTTACTGTGTTCATTTTTTGTTTGCTTGCTAACTAAATATTTATTGTGAAGCTAAATATTTAGCTAAATAAACAGCTGGGTCTTGCTCTCTTCTATAAACTCCTGCAGGTCACTACGGCTGTAGATCCATTATAAATGTCTGTATTTCCAAAATATTTTGCTTGCTAACCAAATATTCAATATGAAACTGACATTTATAAATGAATAAATAAAATGACAGAAATATGAGTAATTTTAAAAAGATTCTCTGATAAGCTGAATATTATTGCTGTTAATGTTTGACTGTACCTTTACAAATTAACACCCTATAGCATTTTGACACCAGGTTACTGCATCTGCTGCGAGTTTATCGTGCTAAATTTATCATCAGATGCTTTATGGAAAGAAATTCGACAAACTGTTGAGAGGGAGACTTGTGGGATTTAATAACATTGAACCAGAATCAGTATTTTCTTGTTACAGTGAAGCTGACAGGTAATCATGCTGCAGGGCTCTGTGAGTCTCACACTGGTGGAGGCTTCACTGCTACGTGGTGAACACTCCCGATTTACAGTTCAGTCAAGAAAACAGCTGCGTGGATGCTGGAGCAACGCCTCTGCTGACATTCAGAAGAGTGAGGCGGTTAGCTCTGTTGTCCACAGTCCTCAGCTGTGGAGGTTTCCACACAGAAAAAGGCGATGTGTTCAGTGGCATAGTGTGTGTGCGTACATTCCCTTTTACATTAAAGCTGCAGAGCAAAAGCAGTCATAGGAAATCTGCTGATGGCTAATGCGAAGCACGGTGTAGAGACATTCAGCAATTAAAAATTAAAACTACAAACAAACATTTCTGTGAAAAAAAATTCATTTTAAGGCCCCAAATTTGAAATAAAGCTTGACTGCCGTGAACAATTAGTGCATTTCCTTTTTATCCAACTCAAAATCACACATATAGGTTAAAAAATTAAACAGTATATTTGAAATACAGAAGCGATGCTTGTAACAGTTTATAGCGAGACCGTTAGAAGTTTGAAATCCCACTGGAATACAGTTTCTGGAAGCAGATTTTGAGCCTCCTGTGTTCCAACATGGAACAAATCACTGAAATGATCGAAATGACTGAAGAACTGGAAGCTCCTCCAGCCCGGTCTGAGGAGAGGCGGCCAAAGTTCCTGCATCAGCCCCAAATCAACTAAATACGATGAGCCAACGGGGTTCTTATTTTAGATCATCTGGTGAAACCAGCTAATTCAAGAGTTTAAATCGTAAACCCATCATATAAAAGGTTACAGTTAAGCACAACAGTGTGTGTGTGTGCGGTTGTGTGTGCGTGTGTGAGGAAATAAGCCAGAGTGCAGCATTTAAATTATGTGGTGCACGTTCAATGAAAACCTCCAACAAATATCACAAATGTGAAGCTTTAACAAAAACATTTTTTAAAAAAAACCACATTTCCCAGAATGCACCCATCCTTTCAGTCTGATAACCAGAGAAAGGCCAGCAGACACGGCCTGTGGTGAAAGTGCATAAAGTTTAAAGTATTTATTAACAGCCTTTCTCTTTCTCACACAGGAGTTTACATAAAGTCGTGACGGTCACATTTATCTGGGGCTTTTAATAATAATATAATTAAGTTTATTATGAATTTCTCGTTTTTAAACAGGCTCAAAAATGTATGATATTTCAGTTGAAGTCCTTCTGCAAATTGTTGGTTTTAGAGCCTTTAGTAAGACAACTGTGGCAACAAGAGGAACTGAAAAGGAGGAAGTTCAACCAAATATTTCATTCATCATGATCCTCAACTCCAATGTGAGATATTTTAAGAGGGGCGGCAAAAGCAAATGCGGAGGATTAGTAGAGCTGCTGAATGGGTATTGAACTGGTAGCATGAGACCATCATATAACCAGAGACTACAACGTTTAGCTTTACTTTAAAATTGTTTTTAAGTATTATTGAATTTTAATTACTCCTTCCCAATACGGCAGAAATCGTTGATTACCAGATTTTAAGTATTTCACAGATTTTCAGCCATTGATCTGGAACACCATCACCGATCAATCAATTTATCAAATTTTCTGTTTATGACAATGTAATTTTTGGAAAATCTATTTTCCCAAAAAAAATGCGATTTTACTTTTAGTCTTAGTTCTGCTCCAAAATCCACAACTTTAAAGTTGACTGGAAAGATGGGAAAATAAAAGAGGAGTTCATCTCACACAGATAGACGTGTTATTATGGAAAACTCAATAAATCTTTATATTTAAAGATAATAGAAATTACATCTTGTATTTTCAATCAGGTCAGAACATCATTAAAAGCCCAGAAACAAAAATATTCATCCTCCTCATGACTGAATGCAAACTTCTCATCAGTGCTTCAGCTTCATAATATTCACATCTTCCAGTAATAAAACAGAATCAGTCTCATTTGTTTCCCTCTCGCTTACAAAAAAAGCTTTTTAACTTTCATATTGCTGCCTTTCTGAAACGCAGAATAAAGTAGAGTTAGCAGAACCAGAAGTTCACGGCACGTTGACGGGTCTTAGTCTGTTTAATTCCCCATGAAATGAATCCAAGTAGACAAATTAACTCCAGTGGGGGGAAAAACTTTTCTTTCCCAAATGCGACTTTGAGACTTTCAGAACCGTCAAACCAGGATCCACCAATCATCTCCCCACACTGAGTGTCCAGATCAGTGTGGGCTCCATCACCTCTGGCTCCATAAGCCCAGAGGTCAACCAGACGGGGGCAGTGTTTCCATTTCCAGTGTGTTGCTCTGTGTGGGGGGCGATGGGTGGAGGTGGGGGGTTTAGGAGCAGCAGAGGTTGTCTATGAGCAGCGTGACGTCGATGCCGTAAACCTCCAGCAGGTCCTCCAGGAAGGAGCGGTCCCCCTGGGGGTCCAGCCCCATGGCCCTCATGTGGTCAGCGGTGATGGTGGGGTCAGAGCTGCCCGCCACCTCACACAGGGTCTGGAAGATCCGATTGTTCAGCTCCATGAAGAACCTGGCAGACATTTTTAGACAACATCAGTATTAAAATATCTAAGATTTGTTCTCAAAGTACCAACGCGTTTTCCAGGAACATGGTGCCATTTCATAGCATAATTAAGTAACTATAATAACTTTGGTCGTTAAAAACTGACGTAAAAGAAAATTGACTTTGTAACTTAATGCCTTAAAATTGGGTCTCTTTCCCTTTAAGAACTCTTCCTCTTTTTGAAGCTCCACCTTCAGGAAGTCATCGCAACATGGCTCCTCTATTAACCTTTAAGATGTTTTTACCAGCGTTTCACTGAGCAGCAGCTCCTATTTTTGGCAAACACCAAGTGTTTGCTAATTGCTGCTGGCTAGTCTGAAGGAGCTGAGTGGGGGAGGAGCTGTGTCTCAAGGCGGGGCTAGGTCCAACAGGTTTTGCGAAGCTCAATGGTTGCCATGGAGATTAAAGGATTTCTCAAACATGAAACAATCGAAACAACACTCCAGGTTTTTGTTTTTGATGAGGGAAAAACTTTATAACATGACGGTAAGCTCAAAAAAGTCAATTTTAGATTACACTGCCCCTTTAACAGGAAGCAGAGGTTGCAAACCACGCATCTGAGAAATATGGAGAATGGAGAGAGTCCTCAGCGCGCGAAATGTTTCCATCTCCCCGTTAATGCATCAACTCTTTTTCAGAAAAGCCAAAAAAAACCAACACAAGTCAGCATTAAAACTTATTTCTTTTAATGAGGAAGTTATTTTGAAAATAACCATTTCTAAAGTGATAACTTATAAAACATTCCTAGGACTCACAAAATGAACAGATCCTCTTCGTTCGCTGTGCAGTTTTCATCCACCTCCTGAGAGTACAGCAGCATCTGTCTGGAAAATGTCAAAACAAATAAAATGTATGAGAAACAGGAAATTAAATGAATAAAAAGGGCAACTAATAGGAAGAATTCACCAAAATCATCCGTCCATTCAATGTTTCCCAAACATAAAATTCAAGTACAGTAAAAACTAGACAAAATTGAAAATTTCTGTTAAATGGAAAGAAAGCCATTTCTGGTGAAAAATAAATGTATTTTTTTCACATGCCAGCTGTGCAATAAGTTCTTTAGTACCTCTGTTCACTTAGTTTCCTGTACTTCTCCTTATCCGCTGCGTTCAGCCTGAGCAGCGGCTGCAGATGGCTTCTGTGCGTCTTCACATTCTGGTTGTCAATGTAGACATCATACAGCTCCTTCTTGTCCTCAAAAATCTTCTCTGTGGTGCCTTGAAAAACAGAAAAACCTGCTAATTTCTACACAACACAAGAACCACAGAGGATTATTTTAATGTATTGTGCAGAAACTCACAAGCGACGTATGAAAACTCTGTTTCCAGGGTGCTGATGTCGGCAATGTTGACGTAGAAAAACGGCCGTAATTCAGGCACAGAGACACCGATTCCAGGGATCGAAACATTAGCCAGGCAGCAACAGCAGTACACTGAAGGATCAGAAGGGAACAGTCAAATCCACGGACACCAAGAGCAGAAGCACTGGGAAGTTACAGAGTCAAAAATAATAGCAACAATTTGGCTTATTTAGCCTGTGATATGAGAAGAGAAGAGGGGGTTCATTTTTAAAAGTCTCATTTCACATGTTATTCATTCATTAAGAAATTCATGAAACTAAATGTTCTGCTTCAAACTAAATAGTTTGCTAACTCAGTATTTAACTAACAAACTGAATAATATTTAGTTTTAAATTAATATTTTGTTTGCCAACTAAATATTTTATTAGCAAGCTAAATAGCTTCAAAATAAATATTTAACTTGCCAACTAAATATTTAGTTTAAAGCTAAATAATTAGCTTACTAATAAAATATTTTGTTTGGAGCGAAATATTTAGTTCAGCTTACAAGCCAAATATTTAGTTTGGAGCTAATTTATTTAAATTTTGAAAAAATATTTAGTTCCAAACTAAATATTTAGCACAATAAATATTTAGTTTACAAACTATTATTTAGCTTGCCAATTAAATATTTGTTTTGAGGCTAAATGGTGCGTTAGCAAGCTAAATACATAGTTTTGAACTACATATTTAGCTTGCTAATTAAAATATTTAATTTGAAACTGTGGCAGGTTTTCATAAACGGGGGTTTGTAAAAAATAATAAACCCCCATTTTTTTCCTCTTACTTTATGCAAAACAATCCAAATTATTGCTGTCAACTTTTGATGTGTAACTTTACAAATGCCGCCCCGTACAGAACATCTATATTTTTACATTCATAAACCATGAATGAACAGATTAAAAACAGGAAATGGGTTTAGATTGTGACCTCAAACGGCCATGAAAGGCCTTGTTTTCAGGCCCCTGCTGCTCACCGCGGTAGCAGACCACGCCTATGGGCGGAGGAGAGAAGATGAGGAGCCGCTTCCGGAGCAGAACAAACTTCCAGAGCACCATGATCTGCTCGCCGAAAAACTGGATGAACTGGGACATGCAGCCCGCCGGGTGGGTGATCTGCAGGGGAAAAGGTTCTCTTAGCATGCATCTAGCAGCAGCTCCCCTGGTGAAATGAGTGAGTTTGGGTGTTTTCAGACCTTCATCTCTGGGTGCATGCAGCGGTTTATGGCGGAGACGGTCCAGGTTGGGCAGGACGAAACCAAACCGTTTCCTGTCGGCGGCAGAACCGCCTTCTTATCCTCGTAAAAGGCCTCCAGCGGTGAGTACTGGCCTGGACAGTGCAGCTGGTGTCTACAAGGCAAACAGCAGGAAACAAATGATGTAATCAGGTCAAAGTTCATCCAGATTTAAATAACGAACCACAACAAGCTTGCTAGAACGGCTGTTAAATAATTCCTTTACATCTTTTCACAGTCGGAGCATCCGGTCACACTGAAGCTGTGTTGGTGGTGTGATTTTATTAAACATATTTGAGCTGGAGGAGAAAATAAAAATGTGCGTCTAGCAAAATCTCCTGAGAACAACTGAAAAAAGATAACTGATGGTTATAAAGGGCACAATTTAAAGTATTCTGAACATCTTTTATGTGAATTTCTCCAGATTTAAGCCTAAGGAAGTGATTTGTATCATTGTTTTATTTCCTGCAGCAGCTATATGTCCTTTCTATTACATTTTACAAATACAAGACATTCCTGTTTGCTTCTTTCCTTGTTTTGTTTTTTTCCTGTTTTTTTAGTTTTAGTTGTCCATACTTAAAAATTTGCATCAGTTTTGAGTTGTTTTTATCTCAAATGTTTCATCATTTTCCTTTTCAAAGCTCATTTACATCTATGTATCATAACTTCATGTTCCACTCTGATGGTGCAACACTCTGCCTGTAAAAGTACTGAAATATTTCTCATTTTTTAACAAAGGTTTGTGTATTTATTGGACGGTTTGTTGTTAAGAACCAGCACAAAGTAATGCTGAAGCAGGTGATGCATGGATTTCAACTGCAAATAAAACAGAATCTGTTAGGGAGGCACTGATAAATCTGCACATATTTTTCACATTTTGGCTGATCGACAACTGACTGATGCTTACATGAGAAACCGATCTTATCCACCTACATAATGCAAATGGACATGATTGCTCCCATTTTAATTTATCATGCGATTAATTGATTTATTGCTGGCTGTGACGGCGTATTGCCTAAAACACAACGGTGGACCTGTGCAGCAGAAAACTCCAGCTGAATAACCACTGAGGGGCAGGAAGCTGGATCCCTGTGGCTGTTTTTATTTCTACACAGCGAAAGTCGAGTCATTGTAGAAGAAGAGCAGTTATAGCAGAGAGGAGAAAAGATGCTGTCAAGGTTTCTAGATGCTTTGTGTTGAGACTCTGAGACACTAACTGAGGCGCTGGCTTCATGTTTAATGGATGAGAACATTTTACACAAAGAGAAGAAAAAGTTTGGTGAGAAATAAAGCAAGAAGGCAGACAGGCTGGGGCCCAGGCACACACACACACACACACACACGCACACGCCCACACACACAGCCTCACCTGACTTGGTTCTCCAGGAAGTGCATGTAGCGGTACAGCAGAGTGTAGGACGGAGACAGGATTCCCACGGACTTCATCCTCGCTCCGCGCTCCAGCTCACTCTCCACTGGCATGTTGGCGAAGCAGGCCAGCCCGAAGTATTTCCCTTTACGAAAATAACTGAGCAGAAGAGAAACAATCAGCCGGGGTGTAAACGGGGGGGCGGTTCTGACGGACGGGATCGGATCTGGACCTACATGAAGTCACTGGTGATCCGGTGGGAGCCGCTGGCCATGGACTTGAACTCCACTCCGTCCAGGTTGACGTCATGAGGCAGACACCACTCCACCATATTCCCTGCCGTTCACACACACAGGCAGTGATGTCACTACCCTTCCTGCCTCCACTTTCATCTGGGAGACTTCCTCTAGTTCTGGACGTTCCTCATAAGAGTTCATGACCTCTGACGGAAAGGCTGAGTCAGACTCTGACTCTGAGTAAACATTAACCAGGAGCAAAGTCTCAGTTTTTCCTCCTTTATGATTTTATAGCTGCTTTGTTTTCAAACTTTATCTCTGTTGGATTTTAAATTACATTATAATAAATTTTAGAGAAATTGCTTGTTTTTTTATTAAAACTACTAACCAGAGGTGGTTCAAACAAAAGTGTCCACCGACACAAAAAGCACAAGTGAGTAACAAGGTTCAGATTTCTGCTGCAGTTTTTCACAAAACCGTTTTTAAAAATATCACTGACACAGGGGCGGTTAACCAGGGGGCCTGGGTGGGGCCACAGCACAAAACAACAACAACAAAAACAGGCCAATATTTCATCATCTAACATATTCAATGAGCCAAAGAGCCAAAGAGGATCCAAAGCTGCAAGGTGTAGATCTATGGAGCTAAATTGGGGCCATAAATTGATCTCAAAACACAAAATTTTGATACTTAAGAGCATTTTTTGAAACTAAAGAAAAAAATAAGTTATATCCTATGTTTGTGTGATTAGTTTTGAAAAATAACAGCTAGGCGGAGTTTTGAATACATTTTTTATCGTCTGTTAACATAAGCAGATTAAATTGGTGAAGCGTGTTATTTTTCAAAACCAATCAAATATTGATGATGTTTTAAAAACATTTCCAGTTCCATGGTTCCTGATTATAACGGCTGGGAATGTTTTTCCAGCTGCTGTGTTGAGCTGTGAGTTATGATTTCACACCTCCTGTCATACGAGACCACGCCCCCTAGTGCTTCAGGCCCCGCCCCCACGCCACACATGGCAAGAAGTTTCAAACTGAAAAAAAATCTGTAACTGAAAAAACAAAGTTGAATCTGAAAAGTAGTTTTGAACAGTTTTTCCAAGTTTCCATTTTTTATTATTATTATTTCTATAACTAACTTTATGGCACCCATTTAACTCCATAGCTTTCTGGTGACACCACTGGCCCTGGGACCCACATCCTTCTGGATCCGGCCTTGCATAAATGCAGAACATTTCCAGAAAGGATGAACACAACAGTTGAAGGAGTATCCTTCCTTGTTATGTAATCTTCTTTTGAAGATTGGTTGATTCTGTGCATTTTGCCTCATTTTCTATTAAAAATGACTCCAAATGCCCCGTTGGAGAAAATGGTATTAAAATTAATTTCTATCATTCTATCGAAGCTAATTTCCTATAGAAATGATAAAAACAAGCGGTTTGTTTCTGCAAACAACGTGACTGTAAATGTGTAGCTCAACTGAAGGCGAAAATGACTTTTGGGTTGAAAGGTCGCTGACCCCTGACCTTCTCCTGAATAAATATTAATCAATAAGTTTTTAACACATAAAATCGGGTAAATTATGGCTTGAAGCGCAGAGATCACATGATGATCGTCTCATGGTTCACTCGCTCACCTGATCTCGTATCAAAAGTCACCACAAAAACAGCCACGATCTGGTCCTTCTCCTCCCACTGACCCCGCGCCGTGACCCCGGGGAACGGGAGGCTCGGACCGGGAGGACGAGCGAAGCCGCACCCGGGCGGCTTGTCCCTGCTCACAACCACGGCCGTGACGTTCCGTGTGGGGCTGTAGGTAACGGCGGTGGGGACGGCGGTGACGGCGCCGCTCCACCCCGTGCCGGACATCGGTGTCCGTTTGTCCGCCGCGGCGGTGTCGTCCTCCCGCTGCGGCTCAGGCGGCGGCCGGGCCGCTTGGTTCGGGTCGGGCGGTGGGACCTCCTCCCAGTCCAGCAGCGGGGCTCGGTCCGACTGCTCCACCATGGCGCCGCAGCCTCCGCGGACTCGGTGCGGGGAGAGGAACGGCGAAGGATCCGGCGGTGCGGCAGCGGGCAGCGGGTTAGACACGCTGCTGGGGCCGGATCATGGTTCCCTGCTGCTATCGGTTGTTTTCCACGGATTTGTAAGCGTGTCACATCCACGGACTGGCTGCTTTTACTGTTGTGATGACGTCGCTGACTTCCGCCCACGTGTCTGCATTACTATTTCATAGCATGACCTAATTTTTGTTTATTTAGCATGTTCTGAACATACATCCGTGTTTTATTAGATTTGATGTTTTATCTTCTAAATCTGTTTTATACAAAACATTTAAATAAAAAAACCATTTTTCTTTTTAATGTGCGTCCCAATTTGACTTCAGATTAAAGACAGAAAATAACATTGAAATTATTACAAATACTTTTCATTTCCTGCGATCCCACAGTTAAATTTTCTTATTAGCATATTGTAATTGATCTTATTTGTTCTGAAGATATTATGATTCATATTTTTAAATGAGTTTTTATTTGTTTTCACACTGGTTAATACTTTGTCACTCTGTAGCACTTTGAGATTTACATAAAGGTTTGACTGCTCTAATGCCAATAAAGATTTATTCTATTGATTATGTGAAATCATCTTTGTATCAATATGTTAAGAACTTAATGTAAGATTCAAAGTATTGGTAATATTTTCGGTGTTATTTTTTTTTATCACTCTTTGTTTTTATGTAATATTCTCATAGTCTATTCTTGAGTGGATTTATTTCTCTCTTTTGCTCAGTTTCTCGTGTCAAATTGTATTCCGTGTTTCTATGTATGCCTTGTCATATTGTTTTTTTAATCTTCAACAAATAAAAACAAAAAGAAAAAAGACGGTTAAACGATCAGCCAATCAGATCGCTCGCTGCACTCAGCGGCGCGCTAATTGATTTAAACAGGAAGTGTTTTACATACCTGGCGCTAAATGTCAGCGTGTTTGTGGCGCAGCGCAGGGCGTGTTCCTTGTAAGTAAACATTTCTTTTTCTAGGGGGCCTTATGCATAAATATGTGTTTTTATTCTCATTTCTCAAAAACGTCACATTTTATATGGATAAAACCGAGACTTTTGTATTAATCAACAATATTGAGGCCTATATTTAAGCCTGCGTGTTTGATTTTCAGGTCAGAGTTGAACATGAAGGAAACCTTCCCAAAGCCTTGTTCTTCAGGCCTGGCGGCTCTGTTTGGTGAGATCAGCCAGCAGCTGGACTTCTCCAGCTGCGGCGAGGAGGGAAACAGCAGCGACAACACCTCAGATGACTGCGCTGGCCTGCCGGTGTGCAGCCCTGGCCTGGCCTGCAGGACGCCCCGGGTGCAGCGCCACCGCAGCAGGAGCAACTCCTCCTCGCCCCCCCTGCAGAGCGCCAGCCCCATACCTTACGCCTCCTGGAGGAAACTGAGACTCTGCGACACGCCCAACACTCCCAAGGTAAGAACCACCCGGAGAAGAACTAGAGCAGTGGAGCCCAAAGTGGGTCCTGGAGGGCCGGCATCCTGCATGTTTTAGTTCTCTCCCTGGTTTAACGCACCTGGGTCAAATGACGGCTCATCAGAGGCCTAAGATGATCACTGACCTGCTGGAAAGGTTCTTACCTGGGAGAGAACTGACACATGCAGGATGCCGGCCCCTGGAGACCGGCTTTGGGCCCCCCTGATCTAGAGAAACTCATCCATGAATTTTCTTTAGTCGCATTGATTAGTGCAAGAGTGTCCTCACTGATCCAGGTCGCTGCTGCTGCTGCTGTTCTCACTAAAACCAGGAAGATGGAGCACACCACCCAGTTCTACTGTCCCTGGAGCTCAGAGACATTAAAATACTGTTGGTAGTTTATAAATCACTCAAGTGATTCATTCATACACCGATCTGCGTATCGGTGTATGAATGTGTGAGCGTTTGTGTGAGCGAATGGGTGAATGACTATAGTGTAAAGCGCTTTGAGTGATCAGAAATGATCGGAAAAAGCGCTATATAAGTTCAGTCCATTTACCATTTCCATTTAACGGCTCAGCACCACAGTACATTAAAGATCCGCTGTGATTGGATCAACCTTCCAGACCTTCTGGTTCTGGTTCTGCTCCGCATCCACAGAACCAGAACCAAATTAGCCTTCAAGAAGCCTTCGTGTTCTACTCACCACAAATCTGGAACAAACTTGCAGAAAACTGGAAAACAGCTGAAACACTGAGTTCCTTTAAAGCAAAACTAAAATCTCAGCTGTTTACAGTCGAATTTGAACCATAATAAGTGAAACATTGACCAACATGTTTGATGCCTTTGATGATTTAGATGTAATGTTTACCAGTTTCATTGGTGACTGTCTGATGTTTATGATTTAAAGCATGTTGACCTGCCTTGTTGCTGAAATGTGCTACACAAGTAAACTTGATTAATTGATTGAGGTGAATTTCCTCCTCCATGGCTCCTTCTGATGAACCTGAATCATTTTATTTCACTCTTCTTGCAGAGTTTGCTCTCCAAATCCTCCCAGCTGTTTTCCAACATTAAGGTCAGTCACCGCCAGAGGGGTCTGCGTTTCGCCTCGGCTGCCGCCTGCCTGGTCCAGGCTCCTTCGGTCAACGTGAATCCCTTCACTCCGGAAACGGTCCGCAGGAAGAGCGAGGTGCTGTGGAGGCGCAATGAAGAGGAGGCCCACGATTACAGCAACAGGTGTTTTACCAGGACATCTCATCAGTTAGACATTTTAAAGAGCAGACATATTTCCACAGTGGGGAAAATTCAGGTGCATCCGCAGCGTCGAGGTATAAGCTCATAAAAAAAATGTAAAAATAAGATTATACATAACATACTGTGCAGTTATCAGAAACACCAGATAATTCAAGGGATGTGCAACTGTTTTCTTTTTTTATGTGCACTAAAAGGCAACACATTAATTATATAAAAAATAAAAACCGATGTGCAGTAAAGGCATAAATGTTATTTAGAATGAGTCAAACTGTACAAATACCAGCAGGAATAACCGACAGCTTATACTGCACATGCATGTGGCGACAGCAGAGAGGCAAAAGTCAAGTTTAACAGAACCTGGATCAGTTCCAGCCGCCACGACCGACTGGAGGTTTGAGACGACGGAGCACAGACACAAACAAACCAGGAGAACTTTCTGTGTTCATGAGAAGTAAAATGTTTAGTTGTTGGCAGCGTTATCTCAGCTGATTCGCTCCTACTGGCAGGAATCCCAGCCAATCAGAACACCAGACCAGGTGTAGCTCCAGGTGAAGCTGCTGCGGAGAGAAATAAAACTTTATCTGAGCACTTTGAACGGCCTTGTTGCTGAAAATGTTCTTTATAAATAAAATGACCTTTCCTTACCTTAACAGTTGAAATATGAGAAAATAATGCAAATTGGAGAGTAGTAGGAGAAGAAAGTAAGGCTTCATATAAATATAACGCATAAATATAACCTTCAACATAACAGCTGTGTTCTTAAATATTTTATCAATCAAATCAAAACCATTTTTATCTCTTTGCTGACCAATTACATCAGTGAGTCTGTCCAGTTTTTGGCGACGGTGGAAATTCATGCAAAATCAGTAGATCCACACATTTTTCGCACTAATGCATAATTGTGAGTTCATTGCAAATTTTCTTCAAAAAATGGTCAAAAACTTTGGGTTTAAATGATGCTAACCCCCACCTGCAGGTGGCAGTATTTCTTACTTTTAGCTCTGTAACCTTAGCTGATGTCAAGTTATATTCTGTGATTAATACGGCGAGTAACAAAAAGTCAAATATCGCAAAATTTCTCGCATATATTTCTAATTTAGCACCACAAAGTAAATAATTTTTACTGCAAAAAAAAATCACAAAAGCAATCATGAAATTCTGGAGGGACTGATAAGTGTGAAAAGATGTCAAATATTATTTTAACAGTTTAATGTTTTAACACTTTTAAAACATTCATGATCTTGAGGTGGGACAAAATTATTATTCATTAAAGATGTTTACCATCAGAGCTGGAAAAGTTTTTAAGCTTCACATTCTGAAAAAAAAAAATTAAAGTATACAATAACCATGAAGAATTGGAAATCGTTCTCCTGATTTTTCTTTTTTGTTAATTCACCAGAACATGTAAAACAAGTATTCTAGACTAACAAACAGGTATTTATGTGCAAAACAATAACCAGTTTGACAGGAGAAGGAAGAATTAATAAATAAGCGAACGAGAGATGCACTGTAAAATGAATACATTTAAGACAAAACAGAACAAAGTAGTGTCACAACAGAATTTGAATTGTTTATAATGTTTATACATGTTTTTCTTTTAATCTTTGCAGTTATTTTCAGATTTTTATGATCATATAATGAAAGTATTCAGTTAAGCACATCTGGAACATTCAGATCTCTGATGGAGCTGATTATTTATGGTCTTAATGTGTGACAAGGAGAACTTGAAGATGTATTCTGGATTTAACGGGACTGTTGAGGGACAGATAAAATGGCAGAAATGTGATCTCGTTTTTTAATTTTCATTTGGTTATGTTGGGGGTTTCTGTTAAAAAATCTTTCAGGTTGAAGCACAGCCTGGCGTCATCTGAAGAGGATGATGAAGCCTTCCTCCCACCAAAGGTACGACTATTTTTATCGATGCCCACGGCTGAAAATAATCCAGCCTATCAGATTCCTCCGCTGAGCCTTCATCATCGGCTCTGTCATCTTCAGCTGGCGCCTCGTTTTGTCCAGAATGACTCTCTGCCACTTCTGTTTCCGGGATTCCTCTGAGGAGTCTGAGGGAAATGAAAACTGAATGCTGTCAGACACTTTTTGTTTTTTTTGTTGTTGTTTTAGGGAGGAAGTAGCACCATATTTGGTGAGATCAAAGAGAATCCGGGACTTCCTCTGCATGATGATCTGTATGGAGCTAAATTGGGACCATAAAGTTTGTTCAAAAGGAAAAAATAATTAAATTGGCAAAAAAGGATTTGAAACTTAAATTAATTTGAAGAACATTTGAAAGTGGGAGAAAAATTGAAGAAAAAAAACTTTAATCTGAAAAAGAGTTTCCTTTTTTCAGTCTAAAATATTTTATACTGGAAAAACGTATTAAAATAAAGATAAAATAAGAACAAAATTTTATCTTCAGTTTCAAATTGTTTTTTTCCAGTTTCAAATTTTATTTTGAGATTTAAATTTTATCTTTAGGCTCAAATCTGTTTTTTTTGTCGTTTTTTTCAGTTTAAAACTAATTTTTCAGTTTGTATTGTTTTTTTGTACAAACTTTACGGCCCCAGTTTCTCTCCGTACTCTGCTGCTTTTAGAAGTGTTTGCTCTTTCTGGTCCCACCAGCGCCGAGCGGTCCAGGCCTTCATGCTGTCGCGCTACGAGAGCGAGTTCCTGCAGCTGGAGTGCGTCGGCGTCGGCGAGTTCGGCGCCGTCTATAAATGCGTGAACCGGCTGGACGGCTGTCTGTACGCCGTGAAGCGCTCCAGGCGACCCCTGGCCGGCTCCGCCAACGAGTGAGTCTGAGTTTGGCTCGCCGCCGGGTCGGGTCAGTTCGGTGCGTTAAAATGTTTGGTTTTCCTCCCAGGCAGCTGGCTTTGAAGGAAGTGTACGCTCACGCCGTGCTGGGCCACCACCCTCATGTTGTCCGATATTATTCAGCCTGGGCAGAAGACGACCACATGCTGATCCAGAACGAATACTGCGACGGTGAGGGCCGCATCGCAGCCTGAATGAAATAACATGGAGGTCAGAGATGTGGAGCTGACCTCTGACCTTTAAATGTCTTGTTAGTGACAACATTCAGTTCCTTGGATAACTACAGTTTGACATTAATCCAGCCATCTGTCTGTCCATCCATCCACCGTCTCCATCAGTCCTCGTTAGAGTGGAGGAGATCAGATTACCTGAAGTTTGCATTTCAGAGTGAAGTTTCCAAACTCTGTGATGCTTTTAGTTCCTCCAGGAAACTTACTTTGTTTTTTTTTGGTCTTCCAGGTCAGATTTTTGTAGCGCTATTTTAGAAATATTTGTAAGGAATTTTGCAATATTTTTTTCTGATTAAACACCTGTCCAAAATTCATATATAGATTAAAAAATAACAAGTAGATTAAAACATTTTTCTTCTTTAAAGAACTTAAATAGCCCAATTTGTCACTCGCCACATCGATCACAAACTAACTGGACATTAAGTCAGGCTGAGGCAGCAGAGGAAATACTGCCACCTGCAGGTTGGTGTTAGTATCGCGCCATGTTTTTAATTTTTGAAGAACATATACAATAATCTCACAGTTACGCGTTATTGTGAAAAACAAAATCAGTGTTTGTATAAATTTAATTGCAGGGCTTCATGCAAAAGAAACAAACCACTTTGTGAGGGGAGAATCTACAGAAAATAGGATTTGCTTTCAACGGAGTTACTGTAATAAACATTTAATTGATTTTTCTAATTTAAGGTGGAAGTCTGAGTGACGCCGTCGTGAAGAAGTCAGCGCAGGGTGAGCTGCTGACGGAGGCGGAGCTAAAGGATCTGCTGCTGCAGGTGGTGATGGGTCTGAAGTTCATCCACAGCTACGGTCTGGTCCACCTGGACATCAAACCAAGTTCGTTCCATCTGCTTCTGTCTTCATAGTGGGATCTGCAGCCTTCCTGTTCCCCAAACCTGCAGCTCTCTCTTTACATGCAGCCTTCCTATTCACTAAAGCTGCTGCTCCCTCCTCTAGGTAACATATTCATCTGCCAGCAGCCCAGCGCCGCTACAGGGAGAGAGAGTGAGGGGGAAGATGAGGAGTACTCTTCAGCCAGAGTCCTCTATAAAATTGGTATTTAATGTGGGGCTTTAAGTGGGCCAATTTAAAAAAAGAAAAAAACCTAACTACTACGGAGTTCTCAATCTATATAAAAATATCATCCGTGTTTTTGTCCCACATTAAGGCGAGGACTATGATTTATTTTTTTGACTAAAAGCTCTGATTCAATGGTTTTGTTTTCTGTTTGGTCCTCGTTTCCTGCAGGTGACCTGGGTCACGTAACCTCAGTGAGCCGGCCTCGGGTCGAGGAGGGGGACAGCCGCTTTCTGGCCAAAGAGGTTCTGCACGAGGTGAAGAACTTCTTGGTGCTTCGCTAGCTGCATGAATTTGAATCATGAAATAAATTTACTTTATGGAAACAAGTCTATAAAAAAAAAAAAAACTCAGGCTTGTGGTTTTTTTCGCACCAGAAGCAAAAGTTGCCAAATGATACGACAATAAAAATCGTTGAATCTTTTGTCAGCTGCATAGAAAATGTTTTATTTTGCAAAACTGCAATGGAAAAACCTTTTTCACATCACCATAGCCACGTGATCAACAGGATGTTGCTGAAATGACAGACGACAGGAAGTAGTAGAAGGATGATGATGGCGCGTTTACGTATGATTTTAATTGGCCGTCTTATTTCATAAAAACACTGCAATTGCAAAATTTTTTTTTTTTTGCAGAATATCACCAGTTTTGTGAACATTTGTAATGGAAACCTGGCTACTGTGGAGCCAATAAACCAGCAGTGCTTCCTCCCGTTAACTTCCTGTTTCGTTTCATCCTCAGAACTACGCCCACCTGCCGAAGGCGGACGTGTTTGCTTTGGGTCTGACGGTGCTGCTGGCGGCCGGCGCCGCTCCACTGCCCCCTAATGGAGAGGAGTGGCACCGGCTCCGAGAGGGGCAGCTCCCCCTGCTGCCGCAGCAGCTTTCTCCTGCTTTCAGAGGCTTGCTTCAGGTAATAGTAATCTATTATTCTATGGATTGATCTTATTTTTTTTACAGCAGAGAGCAGGTAATGTAGTCTCCCAGGACTCAACAGCAATTATGGGAAATTTACTCCCTTACACATTTATACAAGTAAAGCAAACATATTCAGGAACCAACTGACAGATGAGATGCATTTTATTTTCTAGTTCTTGGGTGTCCCTCCCCTCTGTGATGCTGCCCTGGGCAAGTGTCCATATCAAAAACCGTCACTTTATTCATATTTTCTCAAGCCACTTTTTTCAGGTTTTTATATTTTTATATTCAGAGTTTTAAAGGAATTAATTTTATTTTAAATGTTAATTTAGAAATGTCTCTCTTCGTTCATTTCCTGTGGAACTTGAGTGACGAGGCGACAGTCGCTTGTCCTCATCCGGTCGAACTTTTTAACAAAATCTCGTTGTTTTTTTTTAGACTGTGTACGCCAGTTAATGATTAATTGATTAAATCAGTTGAAGATTATCTGAATAATCGATTCATCACGATGAATCTGATAAACCGTTTCAGCTCTGGCTGAATTTGGAGCCTCCACCCGTCTAAATGTCCTGGTCCGTCTCTTTATCTCGTCCCCTCAGTCGCTGCTGGACCCGGACCCGGTGAATCGTCCGTCTGCCAGAGAGCTCTGCAGGCACCCGGTGCTGAGGGAGAAGCAGACCGAGCGGCTGAACGCGCAGCTGCAGCGGGAACTCAACGTGGAGAAGTTCAGGACCGCCATGCTGGAGAAGTAAGGAGGAGGGATGGCTGCCACCTGCTGGTCAGACATGGCATTACCATACAATAGACGGGATGGCTGCCACCTTCTGGACAGACATGGCATTACCATACAATAGACGGGATGGCTGCCACCTTCTGGTCAGACATGGCATTACTACAGAGGAGAAATGTGTTCTATGGAAGCATTTCTACTCTTTATTTTAAAAGATTATGATTTTTAAAATGTCAAATATTGACAGTGACATGTCAATATTATTGACAGCAGTAATGGATATACTAAGCTTTAAAGTCAAAACTACAAGTCTTAGTCATAATTTCAAACTTTAAAGTAATTACAAGACTAAATCAGGTGCCATTTGGGCATTGACAGTTAATGTCCTTATTATTGATGACGGTAATATTGACATTACTGATATCAATAACTGGCATCAGTTAACTATTGTTTTAAAGTCTTAATTACGAGGATAAATTGAGTGTTAGCCATAGAATAACTCATAAGTGTCATAATTACAAGAATATAAGTTGTAAGTATGAGTTTTAAAAGTTGTCATTTCAAACTGAACAGGTGCCACTAATGAATGTCATAATTTAGTTTTCAAGTTATAATTATGAGAAAAAGTCGTAATTTTGAGTTTTAAAGTTTGTTACAAAATTAAGTTGTAAACATACATTACATGTTTTAAGAGATATTACAAACTGTGAAAGTTCCACACAAAACTTAAAATTATGGCTTCAAAACTCATAATTACGACTTCCTGTTTGACTTTTTTTTCTTTTCTCATGGTGCAAACGGGCTTCCATAGTTTGCGTCAGGCGATGCAGACTGTATCAGTCACAAGGGGGCGCCAGAGGTCGACAGCCATAAATCTGAATCTATTTTTATGCATGAATTTAGGATGAAATGAGCTTTTATTTTATGCTTCTCATTAGTTGTATTTGTTTTCATGCAGGGAGCTCCAGGAGGCGCGGCAGGCGGCGTTGTCCCCGAAGCAGAACCTCTCCGCTGCATTGAAGCCTCCCAGCAAGGTGGGCTCTGCACCAAGAACGGGGAGAAAACTGGTTGGCAGGAAAACTGCTCGATCTGTCAGCTTCGGTTGTCCAGGGTACGGAGTCTGACGTCCGTGATGGCTTGGAGAAATGTCTCCATTAAAAGCTGTGGCTCTAAACACAAAGTGAAGCAACCTAACAGGAATGTGAGCAGAAATGGCTACGTGTTCAGTCTTGTGGAACTGAAACTCTACAGAGGTTCATTTGTTTCCTGCACCTCCTGTAACCGCATTCATCCAATATACTTGACTGATCTTTGACTTTTATCCTTTTTTTTTTTTATTATTGTAAATAAACATTTTAATTTCTTTCCAATTCATGGAATTTTATTCTAATTTCACTTTTTGTTTGTTGCCAAGTTGTTTTTATTATTTTAAAGGGACTTTCCAGTGGGAGGGATTTTTCCTTTATCTGCAGTTGTTCTGATGAAGTATGACCCATCCAGCTGTAAAGTCACGAGTTGGGCAGTTCACTGACATCAGTTATTCCTATAACTCTTCCTAACAGACCTCGTTTTAAATGGTAACAACTGATGCAAAAATATATATTTTGACGTTTTCTTGTCTTTGTTTTTCTGGGTTAATTGTTTTGTTTGTTTTTTTTTTTTTCTTTTTGGTTTTTGTTTCCCTACAACTTTTTCATATTGGTCCATTTTTGTAATTTTGCTTAAACCACCCCAGCTCTGTTTGGATATTTAGGCTATTTTACCCAAACTACAACCTCGTTTATCTCAGCTGTCTAAATACTAGTAATTACCTAACTGGCGATTAGAACTACAGTAAATAAACGAGCCTCCCTCTTTGGTTGGGAGAATTCCTATGTCCAGTGAATGCATCCCTCCAGCTCCAACCATGATGGTTATGCGTGTTTTTTTTGTTTGTTTTTTTACCGCGTAGTATTCAGTATCATTACGGTATACAGATCAAAACAAAATCTTTAGAGGTGACGTATTATCGCTTGTATTTATTATTATTATTATCATTAAAATAAGTCAAAATGGAAAAAAATACATACTGTTTTTTTTTAATTGGATGGGTGAATTACGTGTAAGGATGCTTTTACGCCTGAAACTTGGCTACCGTAATGTTTGGTCCTCGTGGACCATTAAAAGATTGTTGACTTTTGAAGAAGTCGCTCCCAGTTCAACGCTGGAGGCTGATGCGGTAACAAGTTGCGGGTTGTTAGCAGCTCCACGTTTAGTATCGCTATCTCAACTTTTAACTTAAATGTTTTCAGGACAACAGGGAGCCGCGAGTGAGTCTGTCTTTGTCTCATGAAACTTGGTGTTGATTTGTTGTTAGCAGCTCAGGTTAAAGTTACCCTTTCGATGCTAATCAAAGTTAGCATGGAGCTACTTGTTTTTCCTCATTTAACATCAAAGTTTTAACGGTTTTTAACTGGACTTTCCTGAACGCCTGTCATCAGTTTAGTCTGACTTGTTCAGAATTTGTTGGTTTATTCAATCAATTCAAAACATACTGTTTTGTTTTTTTTCCCTGTTATTAAATAGCCTGGATGTTCACCGATCATCAATGGGAGACTTGGGGTTTCTAGCGGACCAGCAAAGCGCCTCTCTGGTGGTGTTTCTCTTCCTCCAACCCGATTCCAAAGACCTGAATTACAACAAGGAGCTTTGCTCCAAAGGAAACGAACTGGTTGCATCCCGGCACATCAACGACAATGGAAACAAGGTAGAAGCTGAGGAACACGGGGAGCTACAGACAGACGGACATCTGCCTGGAAACATCACCGGGTATCTGGAGGACATCCTGCCGCTGGCGGCGCTCCCTCGGCCGGGTCAGTAGCTCTGTGTCCCGTTGAGAAACCTGGACGTCAAATTTTACACACAGTAGCGACAAAAAAAAAAAAACCTGGAAGATGAGTTTAATTTCCAGAGCCAAGGCTGGTTTTCATACTTATGATCAATAGACAGTAGAGCAGAGGCGGACCTAGACCAGATTTACCAGGGATGCCAGGTTGGGGCCTGCTGCTTTTTTCATGGGGGGGGGGGGGGGGGGGGCAAAAAAAAAAAAAAAAAAAAAAAAAAAAAAAAAGGAAAAAATTTCCCCCCAAGGGGGCCGCTTCCTCCGGGTGCGCACCAACACTATAAAGGAAAAAGGAAATTTAT
>CAEGAE010084339.1:0-33368 GCA_903067095.1 Girardinus metallicus
TTAGATTCCATCACTCACAGTTGAAGAGTACCTATGATAAAAATTACAGTCTTCTACAAGCTTTGCAAGTGGGAAAATCTGAAAAATCAACAGTGTATCAAATACTTGTTCTCCCCACTGTATGTGAGCATTTTTCATCATCAAATAAAAAGTGCAGCAAATCAGCATCACATTTGAGGTAGAGTTGAGAAACTAGAATGGAAAAATAAAAAAATTTCAAGAGGGAGTCTGAAACTAAAGTATCGATCTTATTACGCTAGCATCAATCCAATATTGATACATTACTGATATCCTGAGTTGATTAGTGAGATGCAATCATATACAGCACTAAGGAGAAGGTAGACATCTAGTCTTCAGTAACCATGGATAAAATGCTCCACCGTCATGTAGCCTTTATGTACAAAACAAATGGCTAGTGAAGTCTGGTGTGAACAGCTTTGATCAAATCAACAGGGTAGCTCGGTTTCCAAGTTCACGATTTCTATGAATTAACTAATTTGCTACTTCCACAGGGAAATTAGCTTGACTTGAACAAGCAGAAGCCGTGGGAAAACAATCTCACAATATTCCTTTTGCTAACTTCGACATCCGTCGTGGTTCAACACAATTAAACAGAACAAACAAAATATGGTACCAAAATGGTGGACTGCTGTCCTTTTGGAGTATTTCTTTTTCCAATTATCTTGTTAGTCATGATGTCACAAGCAATTTATGTTTCTAAGGGAGAGAGCAACGTGTTGAAGACCACAAAAAGTTTCAAGAGTCAAAGAGTGCAGCTGAGTGGACGTAGAAATATAATGCGGGCTGTGAAAAAGAAACAAAAAAACAACAAAAAAAAAACAGAGGACAATCAGAGTTCAGCACAAGATACCAGATCAGTTTGAGGCCACCCTGCAAAGCTTTGTGCTAATGTGACTCGTTGCCCTTGCCACGACACCGTCAGTGGACGAAAACAGTTTCAGGCCACTGTGGCTTTTGTTCTCCGAACCGGCATGTTCATTTTTCGGCTCTGATAATAAGCAACTGTTTCTCCTCCCTGGTGTCCAGTAGAGGCTGATGCATTTCCTCCTGCCGCGGCCGATAAGACGGAAATGACTTGCACTCGTCATTCTCGCCCTGCAATCTGTTCAATTTGTGTTACTGCATGGAAGCTCCTGGTCAGCAGAGCTGATTCACTCTGTGTGTGTATGTGGGGGTGGGGGCGTGGGTGTGTGTGTGTGTATGAACTTTTTACAAAGACAAAGTGGGCTGAAACTAAGTAATGAAACGATCTGAATATATCTAAGATTTCTTGCGTGTTTAAGTTCAGATTTTGTTAGCATATGTATGTTGGTGTTTGTTTATGCTTGTGGCTTCGACAGCGTGCGTTTAAGTGTGTTGCTGGAGAGAGGTCCGTTCGTGTGTGTGTGTGTGGGTTTGCCGCAGACATCTCTCATCCATTAGGCTTAATGCTACATGACAGTTCTGGATCACACTGCTAGCTATTCAAGACCACTCTCCTCACCACAAACATACACGCATGCACGCGAGTAGCAACCTCTGCTTCTTTAGTCCTTGCTTACGAGGAGCATGGGCTGGAAGAATTGCTTTTTTTCTGAAGGCTAAAAATAAAACAGAAACATTTTGTGTTTGAGTGCCACAACACCAGCTGTGGTAGAGGGCGCTACGTGAGTATCTGACTCAGTTTCACTGTTGGGTTCCTTGGGGAACTCTGCGTACTATAAGGCAAATGGCTGTGCATTCACAGTTGAGTGGCTTTCTTCTAAAAGGATTTCTCTGAACTCGCAGCTGTTTTCTGGTTTCCTTCACTGATTATATTAATGAGCAGTCTGGGGGCTCATGAAAAGAACACGACTTTTATCGAGGTGTTTCCTAATTCGACGTGAGCCGAGTTATATCTTCCATCCCTCTCCGAGACGGAGAGGGATGGAAGAAGTTCAAACCGTATTTTTCTCTCTGGGTGGTTTTAAAACCATGTGGTCAAACAGAGATTTAAAACAGAGTGGCAATAGCAAATGAGGTGGATTAGCTTGCCAAGAACTGATGGCGTCACGGAGGACATGTTACCGTTACTGCTCGAAAACGAAGCTGTTAGCAGGTCATGATGGTCAGGAGACCATCAACCAGCAACAGTCTTCAGTCAGAGATCTGTTAAAAGACTGAATGACTGTCCACAACAACCCTTTCAAGATACTTGGATGATATCATTTTAGGATAAATAAATTTATTATTTTTTTTATTTGAATTGAATTAAATTAAATTAAATATATGAGTTTTCTCCAGGTTCCCCAGCTTCTTCAAAAAGCCAAAATACATTCAAGGTAGTTAATAAATGGGTCACTTTTGTTGTCCAGGCGTGTGAGTGTGTGGACAGCTGTGCGTCCTGTTTGTCTCTGTAACGGAACAACAACCTGTCCAGGGGACGGATGGAGAAAAGCCAAGGAAACACGTCATCTTCATTCCATTTTAATGCCTGCTGCCACGTGACTGGCTCATTTACTGTTGAATTAGTAAATAATAAGGAATTATTCGCCAAAGAGTACATTGAAAGGGTTTCTCTAATTTAAGACATTTTAAGACCATTACGAATGACATTACAACCTGTCTCATGACAGAAATGTACAAAAGAAAATAGCATATTTTATATATGGTGCCAAGTTTGTTTGTTTTTTTTCTGCTCAGAATATGTACTGCGTGGGTTGGCAACAGGAGTGAGCCAGTGGCAAAGGCGAACTTTGTTCAATCAACTGGCGATAATAGAGAAGCAGGGAAAAGCTGGCTAGCTAGCTAGCAAAGTTCATTATCAGCTAGTTAGCGTAGCCTCAACTGCCTCAAGTCACAGAATGTAATATAGATATCTGTGTGCGACACAAACTTTTGCCTGACAGAAAGTCCCACGAGAAACAAGAACCTACGAGATTAAACAGTCCTGCCACGACAAAATCTAAGACCTGTGATTAAAGTATTTAAGGCCATCTTACACATTTCCTAGGGAATTTCAGGCCTTACTTTTATATGTGTGAATTTAAGACTTTTTCAGGATGCAAGGACGCCCTACCTGAGTTGACATCAATAAAACCAAAACAAGAACCGTATCCTTCTTGAGCACCCAGAAAGAAAACGGACTGCTGGCTCTATAGAAGGTGATGCCAGCTATTTTCTCCACGGCCGCTTGAAATGACCTCGACTCTTCAGCTTAATCGTTAATGCTTGCATATCAGGACATTATGTATTCCCAGATTCAGATAGACTATGACTAGATTTGTGCCATCTCATTCTGGCACCAATATTGTTGTTTCAGCCCACATCTTAGTGAGCAAGTAAGTGGATACTCATTCCTCCTGATGCCACACACCACAGAGAGAAACAACTAGAGCAGAGGAAAAATGATTCACGTAGGACAGAGACATATCCTCAAACCCTCTTCAGGAGAAAAAAGAAAAGCATACCGAGCCACCAGGAGGCAACTATTGCTCATTTCAACCCTCGTTACCTTTGAGTCTTCCTTTTATTGTCTGATTACGTCTGTCAACGTTAGATCTTTTACTCGACACTCTGCGTTGCTACCTCCTCTCACTTCCTTTCCCATCTCTTCCCTCTGTGTGTCAGAGTCACTGAGGTGGAAGTTCACACGAATGGCTATATAGGTCAGTGTACGTGCGGTGAAATTCTTCTGCCTCTGCGCGCGGCGGGAACGCCGCTGTGTTCTGTCATTCGTGCGCCACAGCGACACAGAAACGTACCTCCTCACCAACGCAGCTGGGGTCATGGGAACAGGCGAAGAAATGGAACAAACACATTTACAACAGGGCATTTATATGTCCTGGAGTACAAAAGTTACTTTACAGTTGTAGCGATAAAACAAAACTAAAAAAAAAACAGGAAACAATGAAAGTCCTAGCAAAAAAGAATTATTGATCTCATGCAAAGTATTTACCGTATTTTCCGGACTACAAGTCGCTTCGGAGCACAAGTTGAACTGGACGCATTTATCCATCTTTTCCTTTGAAAAAAACCTTTTCCACCAATCACCACTTACTTACAACCAATCAGCTGGCAGACAGGTGAGCATTAATGATTTTGACAAATTGTGATGTTTATCGCTTTTTCCCCCAATTGGTTACTGTATGACGTTTTTTTGCGATGTAAAGCACTTTGAACTGCCTTGTTGCTGAAAATGTGCTATACAAATAAACTTGACTTGAAAAGCCCAGTTCACTTATTGACATACAAGAGAAAAATCCAGTCCACAGGTTCGTCTTAAAATGTTTTGAATGAGTCAGTTGTCTAGCAGCAGTTTACCCTTGATTGTGTTCAACTCATTTTCAGAAGTCAGACTGAATGTTTTCAGGTTTGAGTGAAAATACATGCCTTTTTTTCAGGTTGTTCTGCATTCTGTGCATGCATACACATACTTCTGATATGCGATCTGGACCTTTGTGTGGCTGTAAATGCTGCCGTCATTATGGATCTCTTCAGGCCTTGTGGGATTGGAACTAAAATGAGCACTCTGGAGAGGCAGACTGCTCTGAGTGCCTGCTGTGCTATCCCGGCCGGTGCACTAGTATCAGCCCGGGTACGATCATCGCAGCTGGAAATAACCCCCCGATACGACAGAGAAAGTTTCAGAGAGAATCAATAACCCAGCCTCGCACATGTCAGAGGCTAAAAATAAACCCAGGCTTAAGAAAAGTTACCAAGATTTTTTTTTGCACAAATTTGCCCATTTTTGAAACAGGCCTTATTCAAAAGCAAGACATCAAAATGCTAGTATTCTCGTAAAAAAAAAAAAGAGAGAAACATTAACACAAATAACATCCGGTTTTAAAGCGAATACATTTGTCTTATGATAAATAAAAATGTCACAAACTTAAATGCTTACAGGCCAATAAAAGAAACCCAGCAGCGATGAAGAGACCCCGGCTTTCAGGCTTGAGTCGAGCTTTGACAGCCGACTCACTCGTCTGTTTGACTCAAACACTTGTGTCACTTCAGAATGCTGGTGTGTATGATTTTATGTATGTGCCTCCCTGTCCAAAGGCAGTAACCTTAATCTGGAGCACAAGGCTGACAAGACTCAGACGGAGTGACAGACGTGACCTAATGCGTCAAAGCGTGCACACACACACACAACCACGCGCGCGCTCACGCGGAGCCCGACTCACCTCTGGAGCGATGTAGTCCGGAGTGCCGCAGAAGGTTCGTGTGAACACGCCCTCTGCCATGTTCTCTTTACACATGCCAAAGTCGGCGATCTTAATGTGTCCCTCTGAGTCCAGCATTACGTTGTCCAACTTCAGATCCCTGAGGGTGGAAGGGATTATTAATGGATCAGGTGAAGGGGTACAGGGAGTGCTTTTTCTTTTTTGCCAGAACAGAAAGGTTGCATCTTTCTGTCATACAGGTTCATGTTTTTGGTGTTTTGGACTAACTGCAGCAACATTTGCCAATAATGTCTGATAAAAAAAAAAGCAAATTCAGTTTACGGTAAAAGCGTATTGGGAAAAGAGAAAACTATATTAAAGACAGCAAGATGTCACACCGTTTCTCATCTTTCCATGTCAGAAAAAACAACATGTGAACCTGCTTCTCAAAATGGTCAAATGAAGTCCATTTATTGAAACATCAAGTCCTGTCACATCTACTGTATGAAGTACACATAGTGTGAATTATGAAGGTCTGTTTTGTTTTCCATACTGAATGATTGAGGATGAATATTTAATGCTCTATCAACCGTCCAGGTGCTCCCAGAAGGTAAAATAGTAAAAATATAGATCTGATAGCTCTCCTATTGGAACCCCTTCAAGCATTCACCATCCTGAGCTGAGTGAATCTTCATTAGAGCAGACAGAGAGACTGCATGACATAGCATGGCAGGAAATAATACTTTATGTTGTCATTGGTGAGGCATTTTAGTAGTAATTCTAGTATTTTATACAACACAGCATATCTTAAATATGCTGTCTCAGGATTGTGACAAACATTCAGCAGATAATTGTTTTTAACATGTCCAAAAATTGCGTCTGCACTTTTAGCTAGAGGTTAAACTGTATGTGCTTCCGTATCAGATACAAGAAAAGGTGCAGCACTGTGTACTTGTTTTACTGCTACATGAGAATTCGCACTTTGTGTGCTGCTTCTCCTGAGTTACATGAGAAACTGGGTTTAGCATTTGTCTGACCACACTGTTGTTGGATTCAAACCTTTTTTTTATTCTATTTTTGTCAGTGTTTCTACCGTGGAGGCCAAGGAGGACCAAGAAGGTCATAAACTCATTTAAAAAAAAAATGTTAATTGAATTTTACATATTTCACAGACCTGTAAATGACTCCTTGAAGGTGCAGGAAGAATAGTCCCACTGCAATCTCTGCTGCATAGAATCTGAAATAAGAGACATTTACAGAATTTGCTACACATGAACAGCATGCTTCCACCAGCAGAACGTTTACAATACTCTGGAATCTCCTGAGGAGCTGAGATATCCTACACTGCTTGGGGTTCCTTGAACTTGCCCACTTGCTGGATATGGTACATGAGATCTCCACCGTTCACATACTCCATGACGAAATACAGCCGGTCCTACAACAAAACAAGAGTCGGCAAAAGATGATATAAATTAATTAGAAGCTAAACAATAAGTGTCACGTTAAAAGCAGCACTAATCAAGTTCAAAACAGAAAGATGCACTTTGGTTTTAAAAAGCTGTGAGATGTTCCATGCCGCTACGACAAGGTGACCCGAACGGCACACAACAAAAGGCTTTGTGAAAGAAGAAAACACCCCACGCAGCCTTCTGCCAGAAAATGTTCTCTTTATTTTAAACCGCTGGTGTCTTATTGCCTGTGACAAGTTCAGCCTGACCCCAGTGCGCCACACTTCTGATGGTCCCTAAATAAAATAAAACAAATGGAGCTGCTCCACACAGCAACAGACATGCTGACAACAAACTGGACTTTCCGCCTGGCTTGGCTTCACTGACGGCTCAGAAGTGAAAGGGCCTTGAGTCGTATTTATACCACATCTTCACTGAATCCTCGCACATCGGAAATTCAATTTTCCGCTCGGGGTAATGGGTCACAAAAACTGAACATTCTAGTCACAGACGATCACCTGCTACCTCAACATCACTGCTATTAATTTTTGAAACGAAGGAAAAAAACTTGTTAGGTTCAAAGATTTGATACTAAGGTGCAGTTGTAGAAGTTTGCACATGCTTACAAATGCTCCGATTCTTGAGCCTACAAATTGGGGCTTGTTTATTTTTACTGTCTGGTTCTTTTAATTAAACCTGTCACATATACCCTCTAAAATTTTCTTTTCCTGACTAATTTATTTAGCTAAAAGCCCCGTTCTGAATTAATTTGACCTGACCTGGGTGGAGGCGTATTGTTTGGATGTGCGTCCAGGGGCGATTTACGTACCACAGTCTGGAAGCACGAGTGGAGCTGCGTGAGGAAGGGCGGCTTGTCCTGCTGGGCCAGGACTCTCTTCTCCACCATCGTACACTCGACATCGTCGTCCTGGATCACCACGTCCTTCTTCAGGATCTTAATGGCGTAAAGCTCTTCTGTGGCCTTCATCTCTGCCAGCATAACCTGTGGAGGAGCAAAAGCAGATAGAATGATTGGCAAACTCTCTGTTACTAGAAAGTCCAAAGTTTTTTGTTTTTTTTTCCCTCCTTTATTTTTGAGTTGAGGCATACTTCTCACCTTTCCAAAGCTGCCTTTTCCCAGCACCGCCAGAAAGCTAAAGTCACTTAGCTTGACCTGGTCCAGGCTGTTGGAAGGGTAGCTGCTGGGGCGGCAGTCGTCTGTCTCTGAGATCATCTTCTTTCCCGGGCCTAACTTGGCTTCCTGCACCCGGGACACAAAACACAAAGTGTCTGACAACTGAACGTTTTTCGAGACGTAACAACTACAGGGTTTGTAGGAGCCACTTCCTGTCACAAATACAACAAAACTTTGAGAATATCACTTATTTTCATTTGTTGTCATGAAAATAAATCTGATATTTGGTTTCTCTGTGTCTGTTCCTTCATTCGCACCACAGTTCTGGTCTACAAGTTAATATACTGTACTCAGCTCAGGCATGGATGTTTCCATAATTTGGGGCTTTGAATGATTTCCAAACCATTTATTTTTACAGGGCAGCATGGTTAGACCACATAGAACTGCAATTTGTTGACGGATTCTGCTTAACTTCATGCATCTCATACTGGTTGATGTTAGACTGATCTATCCTTTCTAGAACCAGTTGTGTTTGAGCTCATTTTCCACCAATTGTGTCCAAGTTTTAACTACCGGAGCCAGACCTGCACCCTCAGATGAAAAGAGATTTGGTCCAGATGTTGAGGAACAACCCAAGAACCCAAAAAGGCACAAGCCTGCCCTGCCATGAAGAGAAAACTCCTATAACGCTGGTGCCTCTGGTGTTCTAGCAGACAGTTTTATTGGTCTTGATGTGGAGGATTTTGTGTGTTTAACGTTGACATTGACGTTATCAACCTGCACTGCCTAGCAAGAAAGAAATGCCTGATTTATGTCAGCATGTTTAAAATTGACTCAAATTTGCTGCTACCCACTCGGTCAAGGCAAATTCCTTTTTTTTTATCCAATGAGACAAAAGTTGAGAGGAACCAAAAATGTTTGGAGGGATAAAAATGAGGCATTCAAATGTAAAAAAAAATGTATCAGGCATGGTGGTGGCAGCATTTCACTGCCAGTTGTACTGGCACATTGTGCAAAGTTGGGTGGAATAAATCTTCCACTTCTAATCAACAAGTAGATGATGGAAACCTGGACACAATAGGGTTTTCCAAAGGGATCGATGATCCCAAATCAATAAAATTGGATTTGAAATGGATAGGCAGGCTAACACCAAGCCTCTAGAACAGCCTTGTGATGGTCCTGACCGCATCGTTCTTGAAAACATATCGACTAAGTTGGGTCCATACCTGAAAACCAAACCAATTCAAATCAGCTCTTTCAATTCCAGGAAGAGTGACTCCACTCAGTCATGGCTCCCTTGGCTACAAAAAGAGTGGGACTGAGGTCCAACTTGCCAAAGGACAAAACTTCATGTATATATTTGCATCAGTATGTATAATTGTGTCTCTGTGTAGAATTGAGACAATAAATTCATAATAAAATTGAAGCTGTATAGTGAATAATCATTCCACTCTGGATACAAAAGTACATTAGAAGCATCTTGTTAACATTTCATTGATGCCACTGATGAGTGTATGTAAACTTTTGACCAGAACTGTGCCTATCTACTCAGTTACCACCACAAACTACTGGATGATCAGCGGATTTCAAAATGAACGGTATGAAATGACTCACTGATGCCACTGGTTTTATGGAGCTGATGTGCTGCATGGTTAATTCATAACCGATCTTAATACATAGCTTAGCCTTTATTGGGTCAGTTTAAGAACAAAAAAAAAAAAAAAAGAAACGGTTACACTGAATGTGCTTGTGAAACAAAAAGCTAATGATACAGCACATCAAAAATAATGCAATAAATAGATAAATGAAGACCAAACACAGCACCAGACATGACTGAATCATGGTAGAGTAAAAGTTTTTTATTATTACTATAATTACAAAAAAACTCTTAAGAAGTTTTATGCTATTTTGTGTTAATTTCAAGTTTCATGAACCACTTTATTTGACTAAACCCTTTAGTTTAGACAAATTAAAACATCTTTTATGCATAGCGCTACTTTTTTCCTAGGAGCAAACATCATAATGGTGCTAAATTCTCAAAACCTTTTAAGCAGTTCTTCCCCTTCTAGGATAGAATAGTTGTTTCAACATACTTTTACAGGGAGGAAACATGGGTAGAAGAACGACACCAGGAGACACAGTCACATCACTCCTGCACTTTACTCCCTTCACTGGTTCCCAGGACATATGAGAGTTGATTTTAGTCTTTTAATATTTGCGTTTAATGTTGCTAATGGCATTGTGTGATCTCTTACAAACACATTACCCAGTCAGAGCTCTTTGGTCTTCTAGAAGTCCCTGGGTCCGGACAGACCGAGCAGTGAGGTGACCATATCTGGTCCAAGCATCTAGAGTGGTCTTTACTTTCTGAATTGTGGACCATCGATTGTCTGATTTTGTGTAGAGCTAAACTTAAAATGCATTTGTTTAGAGCTGCTTTTAGCAAACAGTAGCACTGTGACACTTCTGTGTGTCTACCCAGCTTGTATTTTTGGCTGTTATAAAGTACTATGCAAATAAGATTTGATTGGTTGGTTGGTTGACATGTCAACCAACCAACATTGTCATTAATATTCTTTAGGGTAACATCCAAACAGCTGAGATTATCAAGGTTATTATGGTGTTTCATGTTATAGGGTATCTGAAAGAGTTAAGCTGTCACTAAATGAATTGGTCAGTCTTAAACTTAATCCTCATGCAACCTTTCATTCACTTTTCACTCCACTACAAATTAAGGACTGGTAATGATTCATTTAAAATCTCATGCTAAAATAAGCTTAAATCTGACTAAAGCCTCAAGTTCACCTAACCTTTTGTAGGAAAGCTCTGCTTTCCCAGATCAGATAAGGTGTTCAGGCCATAATGACTAAAAGAAACGTCCTAAAGAGAATAATTGATGCATTCAATCCAGACAAAATCCAGTGCCAGTAAGTGATAATGACAAACGGAGCATCATCTGCTGCGTTTGTGTTTGGTAGAATGCACATAGGACGGGTGCTCTAATGGAGATGAAGTACTGTCCCAGAACTGTTTCATCAAAGCCTACAATCATCTAGACAACTGAAAGTTAAGACGTCCTACCAAACCGATCAAAACTTTTGATGCAGAGCTTCCACTAAGCCAAACATAAGAGTTCTTGTTTTTCAAATATGCATTCACACAGTAAAGGTTAAATTAGGTGTTATTCTTTAAAAGCTGGTGTGTTTCTAAAACTGCGTAAGAAAGTTAAATCACAAAGACGAAGAGTGCAAAGAGATGAAGATTTATCAACACAAAACATTAAAATCGCAAGAGTGGTTTGTCACCCCAATAAGAGAAACATCTCTGTCAGGTTTGAATAAGAAGTAAATGATGCCACACTGTGGTTGGCACACTACAATGCAGGCCCAGTGCAAACTCAAACATCGACCTGCAGAAACGGGTCATCTGTGCATTTCCTACATGCCATGTCATGCTCAGTCGCCTAACGAGATAAAATGCTCCAGAAAGCTACAGTGCACTACGGAGAAGATTAACTCAATCGGCGATTTGAACTCCAGACAACGAGCAAATACAAAAGAAGACGCGCTCCTTTCTGCTTTCATCACAAAAGCAACACTCAGCATAATCCAGGTTATAATCCCAGCCAATCAGTGCACAGAGAAAATTCATGCTTTAGCCGACGACATGATATACCACACTTAAGACAGATTATCTAAGAGTCAGGTTGCATCTCTAGCATTTCTAGTAAAGTGAAGCGTTTCAAGCAGTCAAGGTTTCCAGCGACGTCTTTGAAAAGTGTTCAGATGAAATTCATTCTACTGTGCTTGTCTCTATATTCTACATTCACAGACAGAGGAACGCATTACATCATCCAGCAACGCCAAAACACAAGAGCTTATTAAACAAATGTCACCTCCTTATATCTGTACCAAAGTCAGATTCATGTCGTGCCGACAAGTAAAGGTTTCAGTCTGGTTATTAGTGGCCGCTGTGGCCTGCCTGTGGCAGCAGAAAAACACAAAGCAGAGCGACCGCACCACATCACAGCAAACCTGTGAGTATTTAGACAAAGGAAACAAGCCTGGCCAGGGCAAGTGCTCAGCTGCCTTACTTTCCTCCAGTCAGACGCACCTGGTCAGAGTCTTCCACAACCGTTTGGTCCTGAAACCACAGGGAGAAGGGAGCCCAAGGAACTGACTCACTTTGCACACTAGTGAGCAAAAGCAAGCCAAATTATAAAGCAGGTAGTTAAGGGGAAAGAGCAGTGTGTCTTACGTACAGGAGGCAAAACTACTGACTAAGGATGATCTTTTTAAGAAACTAAACAAATGTTAGGCTGGTTGTACGGTTGGTGATAGTCTTGTTAACCGTTTGTTGACCTGATTACTCCGTCCTGCTGGCCTGTTTATCTGCTTAGCACTGAAAAACAGCGCTGTGACTTGGAGGACAAGAATAAGGAGGGTGAGAGGGTAAATCTTTATTATTTGGCACATAGAGTGAGAAGTGTGGTGGAATACCAAGATCATATCATAATAAACTATCTATTTCATGCTGATGATTTGCAGCGTCAGCATGTAAGCCGTGTTTACAAAATTACACAGATAATGTCATAGGAGTCCTTTCAGAACTTGTTGTTCTTACTTTTATATACACTTTAACACATTTCACATTATTGTAGAGCCAAACAAACGCCATAGAATGAGTGTCAGTAAGTTTTTAGAAGCTGGTTTTCTATTTTTCATGTATTCGTACAGCCATTTTGTACCTATGCATTCCATAGTTTTTCCTTTTCTACTTTCATTTCATATTTTTCAACAAGCCATTTTGTACCAATGTATTTCTTTATTGTATATGAGCTTAAGAATCTTGTTATTTCTGGTACATCATAAGAGTTAATAAACAAAAAAAAGGTTGCATTTCATGCATGGTTTAATTTTATGTTATTTTCTGAGGACTTTATATTGCACCCTAATTCTACTGACTGTATTTCTGAGGCTATTTCTGATTTTTGATATTTTTAAAGGAATACGCCGTCACCAAAATACCTAAGGAATCTCCTGTTAAAGGATGTCATTTGTTGTAATCACATAACCTAGTTTCCCTACATTGAACTAAATCATGAAAAATTACTTTAAAGGCAAAATGACCAACAACCAGATCAACGTGTATCAAATAAAGGTTAATTAACAAGTAATAAGTACTAAAAGTAACAGAAAACAACTGCGAAATCAAGAGATATGCTGTATCTTTAGGTAATTTTAGTTTCTATTGCAGTAACTGAAGCAATCTCAACACTGTGCTACCAGGTCTCAAATGGATTTTTTTTTTAAAAATAAATAAACACTTTTTATATGACACCAAACTCATATAAGTTTTTAAAGATCAAAAAGAGAGTTGGTGTGAAACTGAAATTTTATGTTTGAAAAAACAAAGCCATGCATTCTGCTTTAGGCACTTCAGTCCACTGATGACATCTTGTGATCACATGCGGTATTTCTCTCTACTGCTCTAAAAGTAGCGTTGTTCTACAGTAAACCAGTTATGTACAAGTTACAGGGGCCAAACTAAGGACAGAACAATGCCCAGTAAATATATTTCTAAAAGTAAAAGTCACACCAGATGTCGTCAATAACCCAAGTAAAAGAAATGAACTTGGATTAAAAAAATTGCAATGGCAGGGAAAATAACCTTTTCTTTGTTAATGACACATTCAAGGCATTTTATCCAGGGATACGGATTGCTCAAGTGTGATTTTGATCAATTATTTTACATGAACCCTTAAAACTTTCTATGCACTATGATCTTCTGTTTTTTCCATAGACACTCAATTAGATGCATGTCACATGATTGACTAGCAGCTGTACTTTCTTTCCCTGAAATTGATTAAGACTTTCCTTGGCTGTTTGTTTGGATCTAATATCTTGCCTTATCTAGAAAGCCTGGGTACATTTTTCCATCCATCTGTCCGTATGACATCTACCAGAACCATATGTTGGAAGAGCAGCCACATCATGATGTTCCCACTTCCAAATTTCACTACTTGTATGGTATTTCGGGGGCGATGTGCAGAACCTATAGGGTGTGCAATGAAATCTCTAGAGTTTAGCTCTGATCTCGTCTCCCATGACGCTACTGACTTGTCAAAATTTTCTGAAGCAAACCTTAAAAAGAAGCTTAAACATGGTTTTCCTTCATCAGTGGAGTTTTACGCAGTGTGTACCGACAAATTTCAGCTGGTTTCTTGGGTTTTCGCTCTTTTTTTTTTTTTTTGCACATCCTTTGTCTTCATGTCTACAATACTTATTCCTAGTACCATTTCCCTTCATTGCACACATTTTATTAAGCGATTTGTTTTCATTTCTTGGCTTTTCTAAGCCAAACTTTTACTGAGGACAGCTGTGAATTTAATGCCAAGACTAATATTAGACATATATTCACTGAGAGACACGTTGACATTTGAAATACTAGTTTACCTAAAGCGATAAAGTAATGTTTAAATGTACAACACGGACATTGCTTGAGAAATTTTAAGGGCTTTTTTGGGGCGAGAAACAGTAAAATACATTCATACAGGAGAAGACGTAAGCATGAAGGACATGAAGTTTAAGACGGTCAGGAAACGAAAACATGCAGAACCACAAACTTGTAAAAGTATAATGTTAGGACTAACGGGCAGTCATTTCACAAACACCACAAAGACTCAACAACAAAAATAAAAATACCAAAAGGGACTTAACACTCAACTTGTTTTTTTTTTTTACATACATAAAATGTCTAAATTTTGCATGTAAGACACATAATGTCGATAAAACTGAATTCACAGCAGCATGGGGCCACATACAAATCCACAAAGGGCGGGGAATAAATGAAGCAACATGTCACCATAACGAGATGAGGCCAAAAAAAAAAAACAAAAAAAAAAAACAACAGGGCCATGTGAGCAGATAAAAGGTGGAGGGAGGGCTGGAGAGGAGAGGGGAGAGGGCTACCTTCAGATTACAGTTATTTTGGCAGTCCTGAGAGGAGGGCAAGACGTGAAGAAAGGAAGAGAGAAACTCTTGCATTAAACATGAACACGTGACACAGGATGTACAGTATTCTGTAGGTCTCACCGTGGACACAGGGGGGGAGCAGGAAGCTAAGAGGGGGGAAAACGGAGAAACCACAGCGGGATTTATGAGGAGGAAAGAGAAGCTGGAGGACAGAGAAATTCCCCACGACACGCAGAATCCAATAAGCCAACTCATCAACACAAGCAGTGAAAGGTGCTTCTGCAGAATATTGACTTTGGGGAACGGGGAGGTGAATACCAATACATTTAAGATTCTTTTTTTTTTATGTGAAAATTGTACAACAAAGCAGAGCAAAAATGTTAGTTCATCTCAAATGATCCTAGTGGAATACACCAAGTGTGTCTCGACATGAGGATATGTGGAAAAGTCTCCTGCTTTATTAAACCTACTAGCGTACAATCGGTAGGACAAATGAAATGAACAGTTAAACTCTGACAATGAAACAATTCACAACAAAAACATATCATTTAACAACATGGCACTTTAAAATCTGTAGTGTCCAAACCTCCTCACTATTACAATTATATTCTTGTCATAAAATGCTACTTCTAAGGCTAACTCTCTGCCAACTCTAATGAAATCATTCTTTAGGTAAGCATAGCTTGATTAAAAATATATACTTAGTAGCAGAAGTTCCTTTGAAAACTCCTTAAAAATGTGACGTAAGAGAAATGTCAGCAGAGATGCAACTATTGCAGGGCTCAAGCAAAGATTTACCAATTGATTTGCACTATGACTTTTTGACTAATTAAATCAGACTCAGACTAAATCAAACATTTTGGAGGGTAATATTACAATGTCAATAGAAGAATCTGGGCCTTTCAAACAGAAAAGAGAGCAGTTATAGTAAAGACATGTAAAGTAATGGAGAAACCTGTAAACAGTAGTTCTTCCACAGTCAATGAAAAATCTGCTAAAGGTTAGCATTGTTTTAGAAAATATTATCACCAGCAACGATACTTCACTGAGCCTGTCAGACGCACTGCAAACTGGATGAACCAGGATTCAACTGGGATGTTAGATGTTGGATTCTTGCACCGAAAACTTCCAACTGAGCAAACTGACAAATTTATTATTATTTAACTTTCATGAACTCCTTTGCAGTCACTAGCTGCGTTTCCATTGACCATAGAATTGCCCAAATTGGAAAATACATTTGCTTAATGAAAACTAGTCAAGTTTTTCCACAGAAAAGACATTGCTCCAGGTCGAGCTAGTTTTTCGGCTGTATGGAAAATTTGTGTATTTCGCAAAACTGCAATGGGAACACGTTGTTTTCGCGTCACACGAGTCATGTGATCAACAACAGGAAGTTGCTGCTGGAGGAAAAAGGACAAAGGAGACGACAGCAAGTGGTAGGAGGATGACGGCGCAGTGTTTTCTAGAGAACAAACTCATTCACATGTGATTTTAATTGCCTTTCTTATTTAATGGAAACGCCGCGATTGCGAAAGTGTGTTTTTCTTTTTTCTCGACATTAGAGAACGCCGACAGAGTTTTGGGCGCGTTAGTAATGGAAACGCAGCTACTGTCTTTGAAACACGATTTCCTAGCAGTAAAACATGATCTAATTCATGTGGCAGCTGCATAGAACAAATAAACATCCTAAAAGGTGGATGTGCTGTCATAGAATAAAGAGTTATTTTTTGAAACAAATATGACTGCTGTGGACACAAGAGTGTAAAAGAGACAACAAGCTGCGTTAATACATCCGCAGCTGCAGCTGCCACATGGTGATTCAGCCAACAGCTGTGGCGCTCGGTGACAATCTGATAACCGTCCTGGACATGATTCTGAGCTCAGGGCAGCTGGATCGACCATGGATGGGTGTGTGTATCCTTTATTTAACCAGGAACAACACATTGAGATTAAAACCTCTTTTCCAAGAGACACCTGGCCGAGAAAGCAGCATAAAACACACGACAAGACGAAATACACAAACGCATAAAGAACCGTTTCGCATTTCATGAAAAATACTCCGCAGACATCACATAGCATTGGAGAGGTTACATGAGACACGGAAGCTGATGTCTCTGTCCTTTAAAGCCGATCAAAATAACGAAAAAGACGCAAAGAAAACAAGTTCATATTCATTTAGAAACAAAATTACTAAAGGTTTAACTCAGGAAGAGTTCAGAAGTCAATATTTAGTGGAATAACCAGGAGCTTTTCAATGCGGCTCAGTGCAGTGGGCTCTTAATTTTTTCCAGAGCTGTACATATGCAAAAAAATTCACATGTCAAAGGACAAAGACATTAGCTGGAAAAATATCAACCCGCCAAGTGACATAATAAACTAACAGGAAAACAGAGGGGTGACTATTTTAAAGCGATCCTCACCTCAAATTTCTTCCTCAGTTCGTCGTTCCCATCATCCTCCACTGAGATGGGGACGTTGTAGTACTCCCCCTCCTCCTGACACAGTAACTTGAACCTAAAGAAGCAGACACACGTAGGAAGAACAAGGAGGAAGAAGACACAAAGGAAAGAATTGAAATATTTAAAAAAAATAAGCAGCTATTCCTACAATGACCTTAAATTGAGTAAATAAGGAAATAATAAAACAGATAAATTGATCTTACATTTACATTCTATTTTGTGCCAATATATGACATGAAATCCCAATAAAATGTAACCAAGTTTGTGGTTGTAACACAAAACAGTAAGCTAAGGCTACTAACAGGAATAGGTACGAAATATTAGAAGAATGTCTGTATAGAACAATTAAACTGCTAAGTAGAGCAAAAGTCACTTTCTCCAAACATAATTTCATTTTCTTATTTAATGAATATCGGAGTATTTACTTGGTGAGTAGGTATTACAGCTAAAGGTTTCAAACTATTTCTGTTTACGGTTTAGAGAAGCGATAATCAAACATGTCAACATTACCATCCGCAGACGGGAGACTTCATGAGCTCTGACACGCCAAAGGAAAGGGATCCCATGAAGTCGTTCCTGGTGGTCCGATCCCAGTCCCACACTTCTATAGACAGCCTGCGATCTTTGTCTGAAGGCTTCAGCTTGCTGCAAAGCACATCATGATCATTACAAAGTCAAAAAAAAAAAAGAAAAGAAAAAAAGGGGTACCAAAGTTTCCCCCAGAAAACTTTGCTAAGCCTGGTGGTTGTTGCGCTCGGCAGTCATTCATCCAGCGTCCCGCCATCTTTTTGAGTTAAAAAATGTTTACGGTTGACAGGAAATTTGAAAATATCACTTGATAGTTATACGTTACTGGAAGAGCAATATCTGAACACCAACTATAAAAATGCAAACTTAAAAAAAAAAAACCTAACTAAATAAGCAATGCTAACCCTATTGGGGGCAGAAGCAAAGCCTGGTGGCCCGCCAGGCTTACAGTACTCTGGGGGAAATCCTGGGTACAAATTACAACTTCCTGACAACCAATTCCTTCTGTACTCCATGATTACTTTAGGAAATGACAAGTGAAATTTCAGACACCGTCTTGTAGCTTCATGAAGGACAGAACAGAGAGAAGACGGTAAATAAACGGTGCTCACAAAACTATGGTCTCGTCCCATTTGGGGTTGAGGTTGGAGTATATTCTTTTGGTCTTCTGCTTGGTCTCGTTTTTAGGATCCGGTATGAGCTTGAGTTTGACGTACGGATCGGAGAGGCCGTTGGGATCCATGGGAATGAGGTTTTTGCCTTCCACAACTGAAAGAGACGAAGAATGACGAAGAACGTTTAACCTGGCTGCTAAAACGAAGACGAGACAGAATACAGTGGATACACAAATATCAAAATTTACAACACCACTAATATTTTGTCAGATGTATTTTTTTTTTGTGACATCCACTGGAAAAAGAAGAGAGCAAAGAAAACGAATACATTTTGACTTCAGTCTTCTGAGATAAAAGGTCAGCATTCTGTGCAGTTTTGCAGTTATATGTTGCATAATTATTCCATCCTAGAAAATAATCCTTCAAAGTCTAGAATGAACTTTAAGTGTTTACGTTAAGTGTACGTAAACTTCTGACCAGAAGGCTGTAATCTCAACAAGTTCATCATAAGCAACCGTGCTGATAAAATGAAGGGCTCATTATATTTTCACTTCCTCCCTTATCCACACGGACGTCCTGTTTAATGTTTAGCTAGAGACCACAGGTTGGTCATGTCAGGAAGACAAAAAAACTGAATTTTAATCAACTGGTGAACATCTGCAAAATTAAATCGATAGATTCTGGATCAAACGACAAGCTGCAGCCTATGAGGATTATTCCTGCTTCTGAGACATAAAGGGACCAAATGCAGGGAGGCATTATGGGAACAGTGAGTCAGACACGCAAGCTGTGTCATGCTTAAGTAGGCGAAGGCTCTCGTCTTGTCCTCCCATATGTAGTTATTAAGTAAACAAGGGCACACTGGGGACATTAGCACTCCATTAGCGCTGAGATTTGGAGCACTGCCAGACACGCACTACACTACAGCACACACAGATATCTGCATGCAGTCAGGTATATGTATACACACACACACGCGCGCACCCACGCTATGTTTATCGACACACATTGGACTGAAATTCCCTGCAGAAGCAACATGAATGCAGGGCTGCTTGGTTGAACCACGAGACCACCTGAGACTTCATGTCCTGTCACTGTGACATAAAGGGACCAGATGGCACTTCATTACATATATAATTACATATAATACTGGGTATTACATTACATACTAAGTATTTTTGGTCTGGTTTCTAGTGAAAATACCTTAGCACACTTGAGATAAGACAAGACTAGCCTACAAGCAACTGTTTAAATAGATATAGGAGCTAAAGTCCTAATTAGAGTTTTCCAGACAAGAGTGGGACGCACAATTTATTTATTTTATTTTTTAAGTTTTTTTTTTTTTTTGGACTGTTGTAACCATTAAGCAATCTCCTCTTCAGTTCAGCCTTGTAAGTGGAGATACACAGTTGATGTTACCATTACAAAATGACTTGCAATTAAGTAAGTATTGGCAAAGCTCAATGCAATTTTCATAGGTGGAGGAGGGTTGTTGTCAGCACCTGCTGGAAGTAACTAAAAAAGTAACTGGTAATCTAACATAGTTACTTTCCAAATCAAGTAGTCAGTAATCTAACCAAGTTACTTTTTCAAGGCGTAATCAGTATTCTGATTAAAGTTACTTTTTCAAAGTAACTATGGCAACAGTGCTTGTGTCAAAATGGTATGAGAGGGATAATATGTGACAAAAATTCAGCTTCTCCCAGTAACAACCAATCAGAGCCAGGAGGGGGGTCTTAGCGCTGTCAATCATGACAGTGTGTGCGCGTCATTCCCCCGATCTCTGCCACACGCTAGAGCTTCTCGCCAAAGCCTGCTGTGAATGCTAAGGCTAGTTAGCATGGCCACCGATGACTATGGATAAACAGTTTTTCTGTATCTTGTTTCTCCGCCATTAACACATATAGCAAAGCGCACAGGAACATGATTGACAGCGCTAAGACCCTCCTCCTGGCTCTGATTGGTTGTTTTTAGTAGGGGATATTGCATTTCTTCAGAAGACAACAACAGCTCAGGTAGAGGAGCTTAATCTTTTCACACACTGTCTGTCTCATATTACATTGATAGTTTTAACAAATATGTAAAAAAAACAAACATTTGCTTTATAGGTTACATACTGGAGCGTGAAGGAATTCTCAACTTAATACATGCGCCTATATATTGCTGAAAAGTTGCTTGTTAGTTTTATCTTATTTCAAGTGTGGTATTTGCAGTAAACTAGGCAAAAGATCTTGATAACAGTTTGTGGTTTTTTTGATGTGCTGGAGGCCTAAACAGTGACGACTGTCAAAGACAGGGAGCGTTTAAAATAGTCTGAAAGCTATACATTAATGTTGGAATTAAGACAGACAAATAAAAAGAAGCTAATCAGAAACATCAGTATTAATGCCACCTGAGAAACAGACTTGAGAAGCTTCTACTCAGGGGTAATATTCTAAAAGTGTTTTTTTTTTTTTTGCTTCACTTCAATTTGTTCAATGAAATGGCTCTTTGGAAAAAGAAAAAAGAACAAGAATATGTGGCCTTCTGCAGTTTGCTTTTGTCCTCTGGACCTTGTGGTGGAGAGTGTGAGTGCTGAACAAATGCAGCAGGACTTGAAGTTAGAGAAAGCTGCGGCAGAGTGTGTTTGGATTACACGGCTGATGTAAGAGGTTTAGAGGAGCGGCTCGAGGTGTAGGAAGATATCGAGCGACTCCGCCACACTTTTCAGAAAGCAGACGGCTGCCAGTTTAGAGAGGCTTAGCTGCGGCCGACGCCGTGGCTGTGCAGTGACCTCCCATCACGAGGTACTTCAGACAAAAACAAAAGAATCGGCTGATTTCTTGGAAATCAAGAGTTTAGCGGCTTCCGTCTCAGATAATTGCATTTTATTTCGTTTGAACTGGTAAACCAAAAGCAGTTAAACTGAAAATATAATCATAAGTAAAAGCCATGGAGTCATTTCAAACGAGTTTGAAACGACTGACCTACTTTCTCATATTAAATCAGAACACATGGTTCAGACACAATGAAGAGCCTTAGGAGGTCCTGGCATGTATGCATGATGACGACAATACTGGATATTATACTGAAAAGTGGAATATTAACAGCAACTTTCTTTTTTTCTGAGTGTCTGAGCCCAACGGGTTGTTTTTAAACTAACATGTGTCACTTTATGTTGGACTTAGTTTTTGGGCCCAAACCAACAGATTAACAGAGAACGAGTGGTGTGACGAACTGGTGCCTCAGGAAGTCAGTCGACATTATGTATTCCAGCTGAAAACTCATGAGTAAAGCACAACCAGACTGCATGTAGAAAAGTGAAACTTTCAATTGCTTCCATTCACTGCTGCTGTTTTGGCTACATCCTCATCAGATTTGGGTATCCTTTTTAATTCTACGCTTTTTTAAAATTATTATTGTTTTTACTTAATTTCTCATCTCCAGAGATGAAAGTGAATAAAGCTGCCATAACCAGAGTAGTGACACATGCTAAGCAAGAATGAGTTTCTGCTAGATAAGAATTCATTTCTTGATTTCAACTGGACTTTTCTCCCGACAGCGTTTACTCTGCTCTACACATAACATGTTTGAAGGATTTCTCTTTTTTATTTATTTTTTTGGCACACGTAAATTGATAGCTCTTAATCCGTACATATTATAACAGATATATATGACATATTATATATTTGCATACTTCAGATTCCAGCTACAAATATGCAAAAAATATGCAAAAGCCCCGGCCCCCGTATGATATTTAGAAATAAAAAGGACATTGTTCAGATGGCTGTTATGAGGAACTGAGACAGAAAAATTAAATCAAGCATATTTTGGCTTCGTACACAGTTCAGATTTGAGGGGCCTAAATAATGTCTACATGATTGAAACAAAGCGCAGTAATCAATATAAAGGAAACCACATGAGAAATTGCATTGAAATCATTTTTAGTTGTGTGAAAGACAATGAAGTGACGCTGAAAACTTTTTTCTGTCTCTACAGACTGAATATATAAATTATCTGCCATATTTTAACTGTCTTGCAACTCCTGGGGTTTACTTGCTCACAGGAAACACAACTGATGGTTTTTGTGTTTCCATTTGTCGCCACTAGGGGGAATCCCAGACTATCTAATTCAGCTCAGACACAGTGCATTGACTGTCTGGGATAAATCCAACAAAGTGTGTTTGTGTATCGATGTGAGCATGGAAGAAACGCTCTTTTCAACCCATCGTGTTTCACGGGACGTTTGTGCCGTTTTCAAGCCGCTGACCCTCTCTCTTCAACCAAGTGGTCAAAATAACAAAAAAAAAAAAAAAAAAAAAAAGCTTTTAGATTTGTCATAACTGCGTAAGAAATCCAATCTGCTCTCTATGAGACCTTTAATTCCACTATTATTTTATCCTTTGTGAAGACGCTGTTCCCATTGAAAAGAACGAGGTGCTCAAGTTCACACTCGAAAAACTTTGTTAAAAAAAAAAAAAATGAAAATGCGCGTCAGCTGCTGTTCTGAGACACAAAGCGAAACGAAATGGACAAAAAAAAAAGGACCGGAAAGCACTGGAGAGATGAAGGGTGGGTTCACGTGTTGAAGGCAGAGGGCAAAAGCTGAGAGGAGGGAGCAGAGGCAGGAAAGCACAGTGGGAATACCAACAACACGACTTCTGGGAGTCTGGCAGCAGAAGTCCCTCAGCAACAAAGTTCAGCTGTTCCCCTGAACCCCGTGGGGACACTGTGAACAGGAACGTCGCCTGTGTGTGTATTTATCTGTTAGTGTGACAGAGAGGCGGACAAAAAAAATAAAATAAATGCAACGTCTGGGCCGCTGTGTCCCACTGCGCTCCCCGGATCATTTCTCAAATGGCACATCTTCTTAAAGTTAAAACGCGTGAAAGTAAATCTCTGAAGCTTTTGGGAAAGTTCTAGCATGCTCCGATAATAAAATCGTCCCCACGGACCGATGTATTCTTGTGAAAGGCTTTATTCACGCAGTGGAAATGCTTATGCAGAGACAAAAAGGAAAAAAAAAAGTCTTGTTCTCGGGCGACGCTGCCTCGTAAATGTTAGCAAACAATAGAATTCAAAAGTGGACACATCCGTGGAAAAATACCAGGTGTTTTAAGATCGTAATGAAACATTTAAAGCTATATTTGACATATAAAGTGATATTCATCAAGTAAAGTTGAAATGAAAAAAGAAAACAATCTGCTCTAGTTGACTAGTCACGATAAATTTTGTTGGGCATGAAATTGTCACAGAAATTATTGCAATAAAGGATAATATTGTTTTGAGGCCATTTTCAAGTTATAAAATGAATGATAATCACATAATAATGCAAGTTTGCCCTCTCAGAGACTAATAAATTTTTTATTTTTTTTAAAGTTAACACTGAAAATAGAAGTTTTACAAAAAAAAAAACAACCAAAAAATATATAAATACAGCGTAAATAAAAACCGCACACAACCGAAACCATAAATGAAATTAATTATTAAGTCTTCGTAAACAAAACTGAAAACATATCTAAATGGAAATCATCAAGCTCATTTTTATCCCATCATGTTACTAATCGATTAGCTGATTTATTGTGGCAGGCTTTTAAACGATGGGACACGTAAACATGCAGGGCTTTGTACCATTGACTTCTTAAAACACATTTTGATTCAACTTCAATATTGGGTACGTTATTGAAACGTACCTGATGGAATCAAAGCTGGTCGCTGCAGACAGGAAGCTCACATGGGAGAAAAACTGAAAGCTTCTCCGACTGTGTGCCTCATTTAGCTTCGGTTTTATTTCAATAAAAGCTTTTATTTTCCTGGTAAAGTGGAAACGGGATGGGATTTTAATCTGTAGTCTTCCTGCTTAGACAGGCCGTCACCAGAACCCTGATTTTTATCTGGATGATGAGCTTTTAATTGAATGTTTTCTTATTTATTTTGCTCGATTTTACTTTGTCCTGAAAAGCTCACAACTTCTAAAGCTGAGGGATTTAAATAGTTTTGAGAAAAGATGTGAAAACTGAATGTTGCTTTTCTAAAAGTCAAAAGAGGAAATTATTTTCAAATATGGCAAATATTTTCCAAACCTATCGGAAACAACCACAACGCTCTTAAGGCGATCGCACAGATTTAGTTCTGGACTTTAATGTTTTTGTCGAACGAAGCCATCGAGTCAGGGTGACACTGAAGAATTTAATCTGTTCTCATCTTTTGCTACGTAGAAGAAACTTGGAGGTATTAGAACAAAAATTAGCTAATATTTAAAACTTCATATTTTCATCTAACTTGACAAAAAAACCTGAATTTCTAACTAAACAAATTTACCCCGGGTCATGGTGACACCATGTCCGTGTTTCCCTGTGAGTTCAGTGTCTGGAGTTGTTTTTGTGTCAAAAACACATTTTGAAATTGTGACCAAAGTTCAACCACAACACATCCTACCAGAAAGGTTCGTGAGATTTTAGCCAGGCATAGTTCTGCTTAGTAACTCTACTTCTTCTGCCAGACATGTAGAGATTTTTGTCACACATAGAAAAAACCCCCCAAAAACCCCAACAAAATCAGCTCTCATTTGTCTGTAAAATACATTTGCTTGGATTGAAAAAGAAGCTACAGTCCTTCCTTCATCTGACTACAAGCAGATGAGTAACAATGCATAAAAACCATGCAGTAAATAATAGCTGGACTCATTTCTACTGCTTGTGCGCTTCTAATAATATCTTCTCTGCAACGTATCACCGACTCGCTGAGTCGTCCCGGTCGTGCAGCCAAATACGCGCCAAATGCAGAAGCTAAAACGTTATGAGCTGGGAAGATTCTGGCTCCAGTTCCATCTCAAGTGCCATCAGCTGCATCATTGTAACTCTGACTCATTGGAGAAAAATCTAATAACTGAATTTCTAAGTGAATTTTTCTCTTGGCCAAAGAGACTGTTGGATTCCGTGCAAAGTGAATCAGACACTACAAAGAAATGGAAATTACTGCGAAGCAAGGCTGCCGAGTTAGCACAGGCGTGCAGAGCGCTGGACGGCGGTCATCATTTGGAAACTGGCAGACTCCGCTCAAACACCAGCGAGGAGCTTTGATGCAATCAGAAAAAAATTATATTTGGACAGAGACGGTAACTCTACACCCAAATTTCAGTTTTTATTTTATTAGGGTTGCGGTATTATAGCTGATTTACCCATTTAACTGTAAGGAATGATGTACACTGGATATTGTATTTCCTAGAAACTGAGGCAGAAGTTGTTTTCTTTACAAAAAGAAATAAGTTTATCTGAATATAAAAAAAGACTTTTTTGTATGACTGAAAACCAGGATACTCAAGTACTGAGTAAAATATAAAATGTAAGTAGTTTAGAGAGCTAAATGAAAATAATTTATATGAGTAACATAACTACAAAATAACAAAATCAGGCAAAATAAAACTTTTTCCAAGTCAATTTCTTGAAATGTAAATCCTATGAAACGTCAACAAAAACAAAATTTCACTCAAGTACGAGTAGCGATACTTTATAATAACGTTACTGGGGTAAAAGTAAAAACTACAATGTAGTAAAAATACTCCCAAGAGTATCTATTTCCCAAAAAGACAGAGTTTCGTTTACTCAAGTAAACAAAACTCTGTCCATAATGGGACACAATGGATTAAGGAATCTCACAATCTCCCTTAAGGGTCTACATACACTACCTAAGATGCTAACCATGTATTTTCTGGTGTAGTGCACTTGAAAAAAGACAAAACTAACATGTCAGCATGAAATAAGACCTTATTTTAAGTCAATAATTCCTTAATACTGATGAAAAAGAGCTGGTTCCATTGGCAGATTATTTCACTTATAACAGGACATGTTATAAGTGAAATAATCTGTCAGTGGAACCAGCTCTTTTTCACCAATATAAAGCAGTTATTTACTTAAAACAAGCTCCTTTGTCTTGCTAAAAAGTTATTTGTAAGTTAGTTTTGTCCTATTTCAAGAGTACTAAGACATTTGCACTAAAAACCACACCAAAAATAAGGTTTTGTGTCTTTGCAGTGCAGCGCGGAGCTGTGTAACGCCTACTGCTCTCTCTCCCAAATGGAAAAAACTGCCTCCTTCAACTGTGGCTTCAACTGTAACATCTGGGTCCTTAATCCAACTCTATACACTGGACTAGGTAAATTATTTAAAATAAGGTGGCTTATAAATTCAGGGGGTTTTTCCCCTGCAAAACTGTGCAAATCAACAAGGGAGCAAAATGTATTTTTGTATTTGTTGCCAGTTTCTCTCACAAAACCCTTAAGGAGCAAGCAGCTCCTGGAGGTTTCTGTGCATGTCCTCACATATTCCACCAGTGCGAAGAATAAATGAGAAACTAAGGGGGAAAAAATGTTCTGTTCCAAGTGAATATCCCTCCCTGGGATATTGGCTGTGAATAAATGAACAATAGTGCTGCTGAAACAAATACAAGGATGGCTTTCTCAGCTCCACCAAACAGAGGAGAGATCTGTGTAGCAATACAATATAAACAGCGGGAAACAAGCTTAGTCATGTCTATCCTCTAGCAAAAAAAAAAAATATATAATTTTGTCTTGCTGAGTGATTCCATTTCTCTCCACCCCAAACAATAACACACTCTTACAACTTATGTCTTTTTGGATTCTGTAGACTAATTTCTCTCTTTTTATTCCTTTATTCCTGGCTGAGTCATTATTTAATTTAGCTATTTGAGTGTCTGCAGCCAAAAAGTCTGATTGTCTGGCCTGGAGTTCATGTATGGGGTTTAAAGAGCAGCTGCTTCCTCTGCCATCCATGTCACTTCCTGCTAGACATTTTGGCTCTGGCCAGCTGATGACTTGGAGGCAGTCACTGAATGTGTGTATTCTGGTTTCACGTCCTCTTCGTTTTGTTTCACAGTGTCAAAAGTCCCAACATTTCATACCTGTCTTCAAGTCAGGAAAATGTTCGTACAAAATACGGATTCTGGGGAAACTCAAGCAGAGACAATAATATTAATTAAAAACAGGAGGAATACTATTTGCAGTAATTGCTTGTACTTGCTTCCAAGTTTGTTTCATTAAAATTATTTCAGAAATACGACTCTGTACATAAAATAACATTAGGCACTAACCACCTTAATAAAAAAAAAAAACTATTTTCAGGATTTATTTTTCTATTAACTCTCATTTGAACCAATTTCAGTTCAGTCAAACAGGATACAAGCTGCTATTTGAAGCCAAATTACATTTTCATTGGTATTTGAAAGCTTTGGTTTTGAGTAAAATGTTTCCCTGGCTTGTGCTAGTTAAACCTAGGGATTTGTTATTTTCTTTAGGGGTATTACAGTATAGGAGTGAATAGAAATGCGTGGCACACTTCTCAGATTTTTGGGATAAAAAAATTAATTATGCTCAGGTAATCATAAAAATCCAATGAGTTACAAAGAGGTTTGTGGTTGCAGTGCGACGACAAGTGAAAAGTTCAAGTGGTTTGAAGACTTTTTGCAAGTCACTGTGTCACTTTTATGCTGTAAGATCAGTTGTGTTGTTTAGTAGATGCCCACTGAAACGTTCTGCCATTATTTATTGTCCATTATGAGCCTTTTCAACCCCATGATTTTTGACAACTATATCAGCGATTTTTCAGGTTTCACAAAGTCAAATTCAAAACCTTTCTAAGACCATTATGGGTTCAATTTAAGACTCAAACAGAAATGTACAAAAGATGATCAACTGGCCATAAATCTGCACTTAGTGATGATGGACAAAAAAAAGCTAGCTAGCTAGCTACTAAAGGTGTAGCTAATTAGCTTTAGCCTCGACCGCCTCGAGTCACAGAATGAACAAAGATGTGACTCAAACTTTAGCCTGACAGAAAAGTCCTGAGCAAAAAAACTTTAATGGATCTGCTACGACAAAATTTAAGACCTGTGTAGGGCTGCAACGATTCCTCGAATGATTCGAGAACCTCGATTATTAAAATTCCTCGAGGAAAATGTATCTTCGTTAAATTATGTTTTATTATGCAGCGCACCGTGTTCTGCTCTGATGATTATTTGTGGTGGGCGGCGCTCTTACTTCCGCCTACGAGTTGTTGTCAAGTGCTAGCAGCACGGTGTTGAATTGTTCGGCGTTTTGTGAGGGTTTGGGGGAGAAACAAGGATTGTAGAACTATGCGGTGCGATGGTTGGACTACGACAGTTTTTCTGGCGTTGGAATCACGTCGTCACGGTTTTGGAGCGAACGGTAGGAATGAGAGAGAGAGACGATTCCTTGGATAATCGTAAAATTATTCTATAGGGTACTCAATTACTAAAATATTCTTTTACAACAGCACTAGACCTGTGTTTAACGTATGTAATGCCGGCTTGAATTTTTAAACTGCATTTAAGAAATTTTAAGGCTTTAATGTCAGACACATGAATTTGAGACTTTCTAATGGTGTACAGACTCCCTGCTTGGCAGGTAAACCCTAACAAACGGATTACACTTGTGTTGCAAAAACTGTCCATAATGTAAAGTTTCCTCTCTCCCTGTCATCCGTTACACTTTCTTGCCATTCTGCATGTTCATGTAACACAATTTGTTGGCAGGCTTGTCTGCAAGACATCCACAGCAGCTAATGAAATCTGAAAGGCAATCTGGCCTGAGTGGGCCGCAGGCTGGGACAGCAGTTCTACACACAAACACCTACCCACAGACACAAGACCAACGAAAATGAACGGGACAGCATGCATGAGCTCACATCAGGACTACGACTCGCCGCAGATCCTCAGTAATCAGTCGGTTTTGCACAAAATGAACACGACGCAGGTGATAATAGTGATTCCCCTCCCGCCGCCTAACCAGCGCACACATGCTTACACACTTCCATGGTCACACACACACGCAGGTGTGAAATAAGCATGGACGTTTTGGAAATGGAGCATACACAGTGGTCTGCGCTTGAAAATGTGCATAAGCTTAAAGACGCACAGCTTAAACCAGACATGTACTGTACAGTCACTGTACAAAAAGTTTTCCTTATCATCTCAGTTTTGTTTCGACCAAAAGCTGTCCTGTTTTAAGTCACTATTTAAAGGTAGACAAACAATCTCCGTTTGGTGAATGCCGCAGTAAAGGAAGATTTATGAGATTTGTTTGTCAGAATGCTATGCCTTTAAACAAATAGGAAAGAAAACTGCCAAATTACCAACAGATCTGTGCTTTTTGATATGGGCTACATGGGTGGTTGTCCAGGGCGGTACGAGAACAGATAGTGGGTGGGGAGGCAACACGTTTAAGGCGACAGATAAAGGAGGTATACTTATCTGTTAGTGAAGTTATGAAAAACTTTTTTTATTCCTCTCATTCATGTTCAATGAGCAACTGGCAGCTCTTGACTGCGTCTGGGAAATATGAAGACTATTTTACAAGCTCAGTGCAGGACTGCACTACATTTCTTACCAACAAGTTCACCATTTTAGTGCCTGCTGTCTTTGGGTTTTGTAAGAAATGCTTATAAGAGCCATGAACCAAGCACTAAAAGCCTTGTGAAGATGCCAGCACAAGCCAGTAATAAAGCTAGTTTATCATGGGGGACAAGTTTTGTACCCTTTGGACTAAAAGCCACTTATTAAGGAAGAAGCTATTGTTTCAATTTCAAGACGAAAAAGCCAGACTGGACTACAGTCTACAGGAAAAAGATGTTCATTTTCCTGTATTTTGATTAAGTTTAAATTGAAGCTGCAGGCCATCCACAAACACCGCAATGCTACATTTGAAGTAAAAAGAGGTAAGCTTCACAGCCTGAGAACACCGTCCGAACTGTCAAACACCCACACTGGATTAATGCTATGTGGGTGTTTCGCTGCAGAAGGGGCAAGTGGATCTCACAAAACAGATTGTGATACAAGCAAAGAGCATTATGTGAAAATATGGAAGCAATAGCTCAAGAAACCAGCCATTAAGTTCATATTTGGGCACAAATGGGTCTTCCATTTGGACCATGAGCCCGAACATACCACCAAACAAGTTGCAAAGAGCGCTTAAGGGCAACAACATCAATGTTTTGACTGTCCAATCATTAAAAGTCCTGATCTCAATCAAACTGAAAATTTGATGGCTGAGCTAGAAAGAAAGGTGACATCAGAACCCGAGTAGGTGAGTCCTGTCAAAAGAAAAGAAGATCCAAAATTCAAGGAAACTATTTTGAGAAACTTGTGGGAAGATGAGAACAATTTGCCAGTTTATAAAGCAATTCTACCAAATACTTCATTACATCTACACCGACTTGAGAACTCGATGAAAGTTTTAAAAAATTCTCTTAAAAACCTACTGTGCTCATTATCCAATGTTGGTTATTAACACACGAAAAACTGAATCTGCTTTTTTTTTAAAAAAAGTTGTGTTTTTATGCAGTGCGTGTAAAAACCTGATTTCATCAGTGGATGTACAGATTGCTGTCTAAGGACAGAGCAAAAAAAGAAAGAAAAAAGAAGAATGTTGTTCGGAGAGAAGAGCCAAGAAATCCAGAAGGATCAGATTAGCGACTGGCTCTATAAACCAAACAAATGTGACTGTTTAAAGGAGAGAAGTGGAGTCTGTCAACAAAAACTGCATTTTGCTCATATTAGTTCAGGAAGACCACGGCTGCATAAACACAAAACACTAAGACCTCCATTTGGATTCTATAACTCCAGCTAATTATGCACCTGCACAACGTTACGAAGATTCCTGCCGAGTGTCAAAGCAGCTTTGACCCTTCGGGGAATGAACGCCAACAACAAAAAGTTACTCTGGAAAATGTATTTCTGGGGGATCCTGTGGGTGTGTGAGTGAATGGACAATGATCTGGTGGTTTGTAAGCAAGGGCAAGCGAGCTCCCTCCGGGTCGAAATGGTTTCAGGAAACTTTTGCAGAAGGCATCTGCACGTTATCTGGCTTTGGAAGGCAAATATGTGTCCAAGAACAGCAGGCGGCAAGACAGGTTTAACCTGATCTGATACGCTGTTTTCATGTGTGATGCAACGCCAAACATCTACGGAGCCGTCAACATGTCAACAATCATGTTTTTTTTTTTTGTTTTTTTTAGCATTTCACTGCCAGGTGTAAAGACTTATTGTTTTTAATTGCTATTATCTGTCTGTATTTTAAAAAGACAAATGTGAACTATGCAGAACTGAATGCTGAAATTAACTCAAGATGTTGCAGCAAAGTATCACACGAAGAGCTTGAACTTAACCAGACCTGGTAATTATATCCTTTGTATTTTTCTATTTCCACGTTTTAGTGGGTTTCTTATTTGGTTGGATAATGCAGATTTCACGTCACATTAAAAAGCGAACAGAGTTACTTGCAGTAGTCTCAATTTTCTGAAAATTTGTGAACTTAAAGTAGGCATGCATTGATCCACTTTTTTTTCTTACTTGCAATACGGATACAGACATCTGAGGTTTAGTATCGGCCAATAAAAAAAAAACAACAAAAAAAAAACAGCTGAATTGACTTTAAATGTTCACAGACATAAAAGTACTGAATTACAAATTTATTTATTGGCCAACGCTGCAGCAGTACAGCACACTTAGATACACCTACAGCTTCACAAGCTTGGACCAAGATGTAAAAGCGATTTTAATTTGTTCTGTCAGTAAAACTAGAATATAACAGCCAATGTGAAATAAGTAGTAAAGAAACAATAAGTTATTTACCTCAAACATTTAAGTAATAAACTGCGACAGTTTATTTTTTACATAAACTGTCGCAGTTTCAAATTTCAAATGGTTCAGAAAGTGCACAGGAACTCTAAATATAATGTAAAATAAATAATAATCCATGACTTAGACTGAACAGATCAGCCCTTGTGGATCAGGCAGATTGCCAGCAATACAGGCTAGAATTTTTTATATATCTGGACTGATACAGATATAAATATCGGATCGGCTAAACTAAACATTCAGTTGCACATTGATGCCTCGTTCATTCATTGAAATGTTGGCCAAGGTAAATGTCAAAGGCCACCTTTCCTTTGAACAACTGTGCAGAATAAACCAACCATTTGCACAGCAAACAAATACATGGTGAGAAACCAAATGTCGTTTTTTTTCCCCTCCTCTATCAATTAGTCGTTTCCTAACATTTACTGTAAGCCACGATCATACTCCGTTCTCCCTGTTGCCTCTGCTGATAATTCGATCAGTCGGTGAGGTTCAGTGCCAGGGACCCTGCAGTGCACTGACCCCTGTCTGACAGTTAATTGAATGATGACGGGTGCTTGCCGTCGGCTCCATGCCGTCCCTATTGTTCAAGCAAATGTGCTAATGCTCCATCATTGCAGCTGGCTGATCTACAGCCGCCCCTTAAATTAAATAGCAAAATGGCTTCTTCCAGGAGAATCGGGCATCAAACCCTCCACCGCCTGTGAAGGTTTTGCTTGTGTCTGAGAAAAACAAGAAAAATAGGAAATAAAAATGTACTACTTAACGAATGGGTTGGCGAGTCACGTCGCAAAAGAGTTCCATACTTCTTCCGCTCCAATTCTTGCTTTTAATTTCTGTATTTCGCGTGCGCCGACTAATGTGAGATACGATTATATAACGTAAAAATAGTTCCTGAAATCTTTCCCACAATCAAACATGAAGATGATATGAATGTAGCTTAACACACAGCAGCAGCAGCAAAATTTGAAAAGACACGACAGAATCTTAAATAATCATTTGACTCCATAAAAATGCTATTAATAATGCCTCATTAAATCTTTTAATAAGCTCTGTCGGTGTTTTGTTAAAAACCACAGGCATCAGTGACTGAAATGACAGCGACAGCCACAGATTTGCTCACACAGAGTGGCCGTCAAATGCCTTTTGATTGCAAAGCAGTTCATGAGAAAAGAGAACCGATTCTGGTTTAGGAGTAATTGTTCTAAAGCAGAAGCTAAGGGATGCACCAAGAAATCTGTTGGGGGCGGTTTAGTTCGGTATTTAAGTCCTAGTGTGTCTGCATTCAAGAAAAACTTCATTGATATCAGAAATATTAGATTAGATATTATCAGATAAGTACTGAAAAGAAACAAAAAAAGGCACTTTATAATTTAAAATGTTGCAATAGTGCCAGTCGAGACGAATATATATATA
>CAEGAE010084340.1:0-10784 GCA_903067095.1 Girardinus metallicus
TATATATATATATATACATATATATATATTAAAATAAGAAAAATCATCTCAGCTGAAAAAAGTGGGGTACAGCTTCGTTTTGCAGCTGCTCTCAAGCATATGAAATATCAAGTTTGTAATTGGACAGATAATCTCTTTGTTTTAGGCAGATGTGTGAGGCTGCAGTTGGTGTAACACAGTCCAGCCCATGTGGCGCAACTGGCCTCTCAAACATCCTGGCCATTTGCCAGATATGGTTAACTCTTGCAATGAAAATAATGCAGGAAAACCATAATTGCTGTATTTAAATGTAAAAATGCTAATTTTTAAAAACAGTTTTGAACTCCAACAAACCACAGACGACATTTCTCTTGTCTCCAGGCTCACTGCTGCTGAGTTATGTTGTGCAGTTTCTCTGTTTTGACCGCAGCATTGGGAACTTGTATCGATGTAAGCTGTAAATGCTTACAAATCAGGAACAAATAAAAATAATCCAACAATAAAATAAGATGAACAAATTAATGCACAACTAATCTAGTGAGTTTTATGTTAGCCTGGAGTCACCTACCTATTGGACATGACTAGAAAACATCCAGATTAATTTACAAAGTATTTTAGAAATTTTACTTAAAACAAAAAATGTTATAAATATTACATTAAAAAGTTTGTGTTTCTCTGTTGCTGGGGTTAAACTTTGGAATAGTTTGCCAAAACATAAATATATAAATAATAATATAGCAGTTTAAAAGGGACTTAAAACAAAATGATAAATAGCAATAAAGGAACTTGGATATTTAAAATCTGATTGAAACATTCCTGATGCGATTTACTTACTTTTTAATCTTTCTGCTTTTTTCTTTGTGTTCTATTGTCTTTCCGTTTTTTATTTCTTTTTTTGACTTGTCTGGATTTAATTGTTGATCCTGTGTATTCAGTAAATATTTGTTACACTAAAGCTGTGACGAGTGGAAATGATTTATTTGCAATGAACATGTAATGATAGGCACGTAGAGCTTCAGCCTACACCCGATCTATATAACACTTATGAATTATTTTTATTTGACTTTGTTTTGAATTTTTGTGATTGTATTTGGAGTGTTGATTGGCTAACAACCTTTATTCTTATGAGTGTCTCTGTGTGATTTAGATCGAATAAATGATAAACTAAACTTAGCGAAGGTGAGTTTGGCTCTGAACAAACTGGACTCAACCGCAAAAGCCCAAAAAGATTAATCCTTTTTAGGGCTGACGATGGCTTATTTCAGCTTTGTTTTGACACATTGAAATAGAACAAAAAAAAAAAAAAGGGAGTTCAGCAAATGTTGCAATAACCTAGTGAAAATCCAAGTGTATTTGTTTCCTACAAACCACACTAAGCTTAAGCAGTCTTGTAAAAAAGGAAAAACAATCTTGTGAACCATGTTTTGTGAAACCAATGCCACAAGAAGGATTAGTTGTCGTTCTTTATTTATCATTCCAGGTTTTTATGATTAAATACATTTTTTGTTTTCTGTTACTGCATCCTTTTTTGTTGTCTCTCCATTACGGCTGTGTACTAACCCTCCCGCGGTCTTAGCACAACGCTCAGGAGGAGCGCGACAGATGTCTTGGGGAAGCAGGGAGGGTTGTCCCATCAAATCGTCAGTTTCTGAAACCACACAAAAAAATGCAACTTGTAAAAGCACACACTGGGTCAGTGCGACCCATCCGGACCGCGCACAGACTAAAGAACTCATGGAGTCTAGATGACCCCATCTCTTAAGACCGTGGGAAGTTTTTATGTCGTTTTTTTTTTTTTAAGTAAAACCATACCCGGCTCATGGTTTACACATTTTTAGTATTCGAAATTGGTACATGGAATATCATTGCACACGTTTCTGTATAAATAAAACACATGAGTCACTAAGGTTTAGAAAAGGAGCAAAAATTCAAAAATAGGTCTGTTCTATGAAAAGCAGAGTGACTTCTTGCTGGGTGACTTGTGGCTCTCAGATTATAGACTTTCCTTATAATGTTTATCTTGTGCATGAACTGACTTCACATAAGTGCAAGTTAATGTTTGGTAGTTGCCTCAAAGCTTACAAGCAATGGATAGATGTGCCTCTCGATCCCCAAACAACACAGCTGGGTCGCTCTGGTCTTTACATTGTCTGGAAAGAAGGAGGCAACGGCAAATTCATCAAATAGAGGAAATTTTACAAGCATTTGATATGAGAAGAATATAAACTGTTGTTCAAAATGGCTTTTATATCTGACGTTTTAACACTATGACCAACACATCTGGCATATGCAGATCTATGATGCAAGATAATATCAGTGTCTGTTCAATGTCGCAGATTATAGCAGATAACATTATCTGGAACCAGAGCTCTAAATCAGCGGCTCAAAGTAAGTTCAATGTCTCCTCGCTGATCATGCCCGAGCTTAACCCACAATCGGGATTTGTTGATTTTCTTTCCCCCTGCTTTCTAAGAACATGCAACATGAAAGAGTCTCTAATCCACTAATCTGTGTGCCCTCACAGGTCGAGGAGGCAGAGTAGCAGCACACGGGGGCACGCTGTCTTCGTTCATCGTGAAGAACATCGCTTTGGATAAAACAGACGACAGTAACCCGCGAGAGGCCATCCTGCGTCACGCCAAGGAGGCATCGGAGAATCCGTACTGGATCGCCCCGGCTTACGAACAGTAAGCATTTTACCTCTCAATCTGTCTCATTAGTGTACAGTGAGACATGATCATCCGACCTTCTGTCCATTAATTTATACACACATATATTTAGTACATCCTTCCATCTGTCCATCTACTTGTCATACAGCTATCCATTTTTTTGTCTATTCACCCATCCTTCTGGTACTGCCTGTCTCTTCATTCATCCGCCCATTGACTTGTCCATCCATCTCTCTTTCTGTCCCTCTGTCGGTTTATCCATCCATCCATCCATTCATCCATCCATCCATCCATCTGGGAACGTTTGTAGAAATGTCTGGAGAAATGTCTTTCTGTGCGGCATTCTTCTCCGTACAACTTTATAGCCTGAAGCTCATTAAGCCTTATTTGGTGTGTCATTGGTCTGACACTCTGACACTCCAGCATCTGACTTAATTCGTTGTTTCACAGCTGGATGGCTTCTTTGTTCTGCACTTCATTGTTTTTGCTCCGAAGCTGTATGAATAGAAATGAAATAAAAGTGACAGTTAAATCATCGCTCGTCTTTGTGAATCCCTTCAGGACCCAGCCGGAGCCCGTGTTCGCAGAAGAGTCAGAGGAGGATGAGGAGGCCGACAAAGAACCGGAGTGGAAGAAACGCAAAATCTGAGTGACCGATTTTATTATTATTACTATTTTTTTTAATATGAGATTAGCTGATAAAGACCTTGGTCAGGCCAGAAATTTGGCCAAAATACTCAAGAGCATCAATTAAATTCCTAAAATATAATGTTTCTGCCCTCCAATGAATCTTAATCCCTCCTTTTTTTTCCCTCCTGCTTCGGTGAAAAATGGAAGCGCATAAATCTGATCTCACCATGGTACAGTTTTATGTTCCTCTCACTGCTACACATGAACCACTTCACTTTTTATGTCTGGTTTGATTGTGTGGACGGTATTTTCGTAATTTCTTTTGTCCTCACGCCCCACATCTCCAGAGTTTACTAATGCCTCGTAAATCAGCTCCAGATTTTTGTGGTGCAGTGCCGATCACCACGAAGAAGAGTTTGCACAAAGCAAATCGCGGAGACCTAGTAAAATTTCAGCCAGTTTTATGTGGGAATATTGTTTTTTCAGCCTTGACATTTTTAAAGCTGCGCTTTTTTTTTTTTTTAAGTTAACTGCGAAACCTTCAATTATTTCCTGTTTTCTCCACATCATGTAAACCAACTCAAAATTTAAATAAAGGAATTTATATCCTCTTGTCAAAGAGTTGTATTTCATCCAAACTGAAGCTGAGTCTGATCTGTCTTACCTGCTGATCAAAGGAATGCCTTTCCTATGAGGCACAAGCTCAAACCTGAAGATACGTAGCGGAGCCAGTCCTGCTGTTTTTACTTACTGCATTGAAAGGCTTTTACACGCTATGCATTGCTTCAATTAAATGATTCTGGACAAAGGAGGGCGGTATTAAACTGGAAAATCAGGGGTGCTTAATTTTTATTTAAAAGTTCAGCTATTGTTAAGATGTGGTTGTACAATGGGGGGGTGTTACCTCTTTTAAGTTATGCTCTTGATCCCAACCTTGGCTCTGATAATGGCGATTTTAATTCACAAAGCACACACCTTTTTTTTATTTTATTTGAGGTTGCACGTCTTAATTTTACAACAAACTGAGTTCAGCAAGAATTGTGAATATCTCTTGAGGTCCAACACAGAATTTATTGACGCCTTTCAGGATGTTTTTCCTCCTTCGTACCCACAGCTTTTTGTCATCTCCAACTTTAAACGTGGAAATGTTTCTTTTGGATAATGATAAATGAAATATGTCTGTGATACTTAGTGACAGAGAAACCCACAAAAACAGAAATAATGAAAGCCACTTTTGTGTTCAGCATATTATACATCTCTTTGGAATGCATCCTCTGCTTACCACGTGTCAGTCTGAGTTTTTATTTGCAGCACGCTGGGCCTTGCAGAGCTTTTTCACATTTTGTCGTATTAAAATCACCAGTTTCCTTCTATTTTTATGTAATAGTTGAGCTCTTAATAGTTCATAGTTGTGAATTTTCATGGTTTAATTATTATTTTTTTCACAAATTATTAGTTGGAAGGTGTGTCATCCATTTGTATTCTGTGTAACTGCAGCGGTTTTGCGAACGACTTGAGTTATTTTAGGGAACAAATACCATCATGAAGACCAAGGAACACAGCAGACGGATCAGGGAGAAAATGGTGGAGGAGTTTAAAGCAGGAACTTGTCATGCTCCGAACATTTTGTGCAGCAGTGTACAGTCCGTTATCTGCAACTGATGGATCAAATAGTTATACAACTCTAACCCTCGCTAGACGCGACTGTATAAAAAAACTGATTAAAAAAGAGAAGCATCGTGGTAATAAAGGCAACTTTTATTTATACTCTCCTCAAACGATGCTGATACGTAGAAATTAAAAGAGGACAGTAATAAAGTTAAAACTTGCCACAAACCATACAGGGACAGCACAAGCAGGAAAGCATTTGCTCTCAAGTAAATAAGAATAGAATTGAACGTGTTGGTCTATGTGCAAAACCACTGGGTGGTCCGTCTTTCTGAACATCCCCACTGTGAAACCTGATGGTGGCAGCATCATGCTGCAGGAAAACTTCCCTTCTGATGAGAAAGGAAACTTTTTAGATTTGATAAAAAAAAAAGGGCATTCCTGGGAGGAAATCCGTTTGAGCGGATAATAGGCTCACCTTCCAGCAGGGCAGCAACACCAAACGTATAGCCGGGGCTGCAAAGAAATGGTTTATGTAGACAAAGAATGTTAGTGGATTAGAATGGCTTAGTCAAAGTCCACGACTAAATCTAAAATTGATGTTCTTAGATGCTTCCTGACCGAGATTTAGTTATTCTGACTAGAAGAATAGGCAAAACTTTCAGTCTCCAGATGTACAAAGCTGATAGAGTCAAACCCAAAAAGTCTGCAGCTGTAATTGTGAAGAGAATTAGTTTCAAAATATACTGACTCAGAGGGTCTTTAAAGCAAATGTATTTTCCACATTTCAGATTTAGGTGAAACCCATTAAAGTTTCTTGTTGGAAAGTGAAAACATCCAGGAAGTTCACAGGGTCTTGATTCTTTTGTACAAAATTATACTCTATGCTCTATCAAGAAACGTGAACAACGGGATTAGAGTTATCATTTTCTTTTAAAGAGTATTTTATGCAGGTTTTATATGTCCTCTTTTTTTTTGAAGCTACTAAAGTCTTGCATGTTGATCCTTCATCTTACTGATGTTTCTAATTGGTGTCTTACGAGCACAGAAACCAAAAACCGATGCTTTCTTGCCAATGGTAATAACAAGAGAACAGTTCAAATGTCTTTGTCCCTGCAAACATCGTAAAATTAATCAGAGACAAAGATATGACCAGATTAAATATGAAAGCACTAAAACATTTAAGTGCCTCATTTTCTGAAAAGAAGGCTGCGGAGTTGGTTCATGGTTCCAGGCTTCTATCACATTTAGAAAGCAGCAGGAGTAAGTGAAGGGAGATGACTGGCTACACTGAAATCATGTGATACAACAGCGGTGCCTGTGAAATTGAGAAGCCAAGTGTGGAGTGGAAACACTTGCCTGAAGGTAGAGATTTAAACACATCTATTAAGGGCTCAATTCACTCAAATTACAAAGAATGTTTCGGGGGTTTTTTTGGGCAGAAATGTTATGCTAGTGTTATCTGCAGGCTTCCTGAAGAACTATAAAAAGTAGATCTGAGTGAATCTGAGTAGATCTTTGTTGGCTATTTAGAAATATGTATAAGCCTTGTTGTTGCAGTCGAAACACCATTTTTGACGTTTTCTGGAAGGTTTCAAAAATAAATCAGATCAGAATCAGACCATCTAATGGATTCCAGTCGAGGACATTTGTAGCTGCTAGAGAATGCTATTACTCATCCAGGGTACGACTTGCAGTCCTCGATGGGCCACACAGCATTGAAGTGAATACCTTTGATAAACTTGTTATGCTGAAAAAACAGCTCAGTGTCCCACTGCCTGACAGCAGTACACTGCATGAAATGTCTTCATATCTGTAGATGAAATCTCAGACTGATCTGATTTCAGCCTGAAACCAGAACACAAACTCCAAGAGTCGTATGTGCTTAATACATGCCTACTACCATCCTTGCATGGTGGTGGCAACATCATGTTGTGTGTCATTGCTTTTTAATGCGGTTTTACCTGGCTAACAGTAAGAAAGTAACAGAAGGGAAAGGAGCAAGACAATGAATTTTAAAGATTAAATATATACGCTTATTCAAGTAGCCTGCAGAAATTAAATTGGAAAACTTTGAAATCGGAACGATATGGGATTCTAACACAATGGTGTTTTTATATTCCACTTTTCACAGAAACAACTCCTGCGTTTCATTAGTTGGGTTACCTCGCTGTTTTATGGCTGTCTGCGTGTGCGTCAGCCCTTTCTGCCATTGGCTTTTTCACATCTTTCCGCCACAGTGGAAAGATTCTCCAGTGCGATGATTTACAACTCAGTGGCTCTTTACCACAAGCTTTTGTTTATCGTACGACCCTGGGCTCTTGTTCAAGAATCCAGAAGAGAAAATCAGTGCCCCATTGTGAAGGCCACCTTTCAAATGATTGCCTAAATTTACCACTAAACCAACATTTTCTACTGAATTTTATGTCATCTTTGTGTTGACAATGACAGCAACAAGACTATTTAACTTCCATAAGCTTACATATACTAATTATGGGTCTAAATCTTTAGTTTTGCAGGGTGGAATAGCTAAAATTTATTGCTTCAGCCATAATCCATAAGTTTAAAATACAGTTACATCAGGATGACTACAGATGCTTAAAGTTGTTGTGCTTTATCCTTTCTATTATTCCATTTGAACACTCAACAGTGTCCAAGTTTAAAAATGTGGCTCTTGACTGGAGATGGAGTTTAAGAATTTAAAGGCGTGGTCTTCCTTTGATATTTCACTGACTACCACCACCTGACTTAACAGTTGGTGAAATGTTTTTTGGATTCAAACCTTCGTCTTAACTTTCTCCATGCAAACAATTTGTCCAAATAGCTGAGTTTTTATCTCATTTGAGTTTTTATCTCATTTTGATTTGCCTTTGAAATAAGGCAAATCCAAATGCCTTATTTCAAAGGCATTTGGATTTGGACTGCAGCAGATTTAGTGATTCCTAAGGCTGATGTCTGTTTTAGTACATGCTGACCAATCTCCTCGTATCTGAGGAAGACTGTCTGGATTAGATGGTAGAAATCCCAATACAATTGGATATTCCAGCAGGATAGTTACACCAAGCCCACATCAAAGCTGGTTTAGGATGTAGAATGCTAGCTACTATTAACATTTTACAATCAAATTAGTGTGCATAAAATTCAGATCCGTTTCTGAAACCCAACCAGATTAAAGGAACATTAAATCCTGCCGGAGTTTCTCAGAATCGTGTTGAGATTTAATCCTGCAAAAAGAACTTCTCAAGCCAAAAATATTAGAGATATTCATTCACAAAGTGAGTGGATGTAGGATTACCACCATCGTTGGTCATTGCAATACCAGGAGGCCTTTTTGATTTAATAGAAACAAGTTTATTTCTGTAAAAAGTTATAAAATGAATATTGTACAAAAATAAAGTCTGCAGAGAGCTTTGGTTCTGTAACACAAAACAAGTGAGACAAGACAGGATTTTTTCCCTCCACATACATAGATGCTAACAGAGTGAAAACAAAAACTTCTGATGCTAACATTGCAGATTCCTTCGCATTTAACAAAGAAGACGCTTGCCAGTGGACAGTCGGGTGAACTGTACAGAAAATGAGAAGCAGGAAGTGTTATCTGAAGGACGATTCAACTGTGCGAGGTGATAAAAATCAGGATTTTTTTTTTAATTATTTGTGTTTAGTGCTTGGCCTAAATTCAGCCTGATGCAGTGGATTTGTTCTGTGCAAGGGGGATTACACAGTAAAGCTGGCCTGCTTGCTGCTGGGTGGGCACAGATACCTTGGTCCCTAATCCGTGCTAACATCAAGACCTACACGAGGGCTCTCTTTGTTCCACTTATAATGACCGCCCTCCCTTTAAAGGGGGGAGCAGCTCCTTTCCTTCATATACGTCTTGGTTTTAGTTGGAGAAATTACTTCTTTACAAGTTGCTACGTGCAGAGAGCATGCAGAGCAGACCCATTGTCCTCATTCCAGATTTTTCCAAAACATACTCTTTTGTCCGAACGTCTAGTCTTCAGACACTTACAGCAACTGCTTGACAACAGCCGCTACAGTAGCTAGGTCTTCCTTAAATTGTCTTTGCCGGAGGGGATACACAGTTAAGACTCACATCAGAGGATCACTTTCAAGTTCCCTTTGAGGGAATAAGAGCTGCCAGTTAGGGCGCGGACAGAAATGCAGGCACACTAATGAAGTTTGAAGCTCATCGGGACATCAACCACTGCTTAGGCCCAACATATAGCCAGACTGAGTTTTTGGATAACCTTTGCTGATTGGCAAATATACATGGATGTTTTAAAGCTCCTCATGGAAATGGCTCCCCAGTTTCCATAATGCCATTTCATATGATCCAAAAGGTGTTGTGGTTTTTAGTTAATTCACATACAACATGTCCTGGATTGTTTTTTCTTTTTTTTTTTTTTTGCAAGTTAAGAGATGCACTGATCAGAAATGTGTAGCCAATTTCAATTGCAAACACCAATTTTAGACAATTCCAATTTTCATTATGAAACAGTCAAAAAGGGTTTAGTTAGCGTTACTACTATAAATGGAATTTAATTGATGGTTGTATTTACTATGAAATTTAAATGACAGAAAAAAAACATGGTAAAAGGCACAATCCTTATGTCGTAGATCGCATTTTCCAATTTAAGTAAAGAGCTTATCTGCAGCAGCGTCGTAATGTGTACTTCTCTTGATTTGTGTTTATGTACTGCACAAAGTCATGGACTGCAAATGTCCCCAGGGCCATAACTTGAACACCTCTCATCTAGATAGATCGGAACATTACAATAGCACAATTCAACTTGTTAGGTTTGTTGTTTTGTTATATAAACCTAGAAAAGAAAACCTTTCTCGTCCATTGGTTCTACTTAACAGGTTGAATTGCAGAATGCTGTTTTAATTATGGGTTTCATGGGTTTCAGAAGGTTGCGAAAGTAACTGAAAAGTGCCTGGGAGCTGGGATTTAATGTGGGGAAATTCAAAGTTTTCAACAGCTTATAAAACTTAATGACAATCATTTAATTTGCACCTTTGATGATTTTCATCCAATTAAATCAGTCACACAAACGTACCATAAAACTCCTTCAGTAAACATGTTGCTACAGCATGCAAATCTGACTCAGCTACTTTCCGGATCTGAAAACAATCTTGTAGGACTCAATTTCAATTGCAAAATTGTGAAATAACAAAGTCAGGAACTGACCTCAGCTCGCTGAGGCTTAGCCATCTACTCTTGAAGCCCAAATGCACGAGTTAGCATCGCTTCCTTTCGAGTTTTTTTGCTTCAGTCAAATTCACTGATAATAGAAATAGCAAACTTTGAGCCTTCTTCCTGCAGTAACAACGTTCACTTCAAAGAGTGTTGTTTATGATGCATCTCTATAGAAACAGAGTATAAAGAATAGATGATTTTAATGTAGAAGTCGGGCTCTGTGAAGAGAGAAATAAATGTTTCCCATGTCAAAGAGCGGTCACATTAGTGAAAAATGATGGAAACTACAATGCTGTCTCAAAATCCTTAAAATCAACCAATCATTTCTACCATAACTCATCTACTGGTCCCCTCCTCTGTCTCTGTATGTTGCCTTTATGTTGAATAACCATCATTTGGTTGGTTAAAGATAGCTGGAATTTAAATGACAAAGCAAAAAAAAAAAAAAGCATTTCCAAGATGTCTGGGAAAGCTTAGCAGTTTTGAGAATATCCTGAAATATTTTGCATGGGAAAACTCTCTACTTTGGCACTGTCCAGAACAAATGAAACAATTTAATAAATAGAAGAAAAAACAGCTTTTTCTTTCATAAAATGGATTGAAATAAATAACAATAAGTTAATTCCATCTCAATAAATATACCTCTTACACAAACCTCTAATATATATATATATATATATATATATACATATATA
>CAEGAE010084346.1:0-28712 GCA_903067095.1 Girardinus metallicus
TCAGGTAATGCTATCTATTTGTCAGTCAAGGATAAGTGCAACTTAGATTTTGTGTAAATAGAAATAAGTAAATATTTTATTATTGTTCTTTTTTTTTCTGCAGGGACTGACAGGCAATGAGAACTTTGCAATTCCTTACTGGAACTTTGCCACAGGACAGAGTGAGTGTGATGTGTGTACAGACTCTCTGCTTGGAGGTCAGCACCCAGACAACCCTTTCCTCATCAGCAACCAGTCAAGATTCTCCAGATGGGGTGTGGTGTGCAACAGGTCAGCACAACTATCCGCCTTGGAAAAGCTTTTGACATTTTGTCATGTTGCAGTTATGAACTTCAATGCAATTTATTTGAAATGTCAAGATTCAACGGGTGGAGACAAATACTGGAAGATTTGATGACTTTTTGTGTTGAGTTGTGGTGTTAACGTGATAGTCGCAGCAAACAGATGCATTGTGGTTTCCAGATTTCAGACATCAACTAGACAGCGATATTTACCCCTCTGGAAACTTGTGTTAGTGCTTTGTTTGAAAGCCAGACTATATAATACACACATAGGCAAATATGTTTGGGTATTATTATTTGCAAAAGGGCTCAAAGTCAGACTGGTTGGATGGAAAGGATTAGTAAGCACCAGTTGTCACATTTTCACAATTGGATTTCAATTTGATTGGTCTATTTTAACACATAAATTTGCTCTGTTATAAAACACTCAGAGTTAGATTGGAATCATCGTTTGACTGTAAACTGAACCTCAGCCCTTGTCTTAAATATTTGCAACTTCTAACATGATTTCTTACAGGTATTCAGCTCTACCACCTTTTTGCTACCTCTGGACAGCTTCTTTGATTTGAAAATAAGCATCTCCAAGACAAACACTGGCATCACAAAGTGCCACTGTTATGGTTCCTTTTTCAGGTTGATGTTCGTTTTCCACCTCACCAAGCTTTTTGCACGAAGGTTAAAAAGATCAGTTTTACTCTCATCCAACCTTTATATTGGTTGTTGATAACAATTTCAAATAAAATATATCAGTTTCATGCTCTCAAGTGACAAAATGCAAAAACAAAAGTCAGTGTGCATAAATATTTTTCCAAGGCACTGTAGCTCTCAAAGTTACAGTGAATGTGCATCCAGTTCTTTCTTAAAAAAGGCAACTTTTTTCTCCTTCTAGCTTGGATGATTATAACCGTCTGGTGACTCTTTGCAATGGCACGAATGAGGGTTTTATTCAGAGAGGGATGGTAGGGAGAACCAACATGTCTCTACCCACCATGAGGGATGTCAGAAACTGTTTAGGAATCAGAGAGTTTGACAGTCCTCCATATTTCACCAACTCCTCCTTCAGCTTCAGGTAAAACTTAACAGTTTGCGTTATGAATGTGTTTTGGCCATCAGGTCACAAAAAATGAAGGGTTTGGTAGTCATATGTCATTGTTTTAAATGAACAGAAATGCACTTGAAGGGTACGAAAAGCCAGACGGAGAACTGGATGATACGGTGGACAACCTTCACAATCTTGTTCACGCTATGCTCAATGGAACCAGCTCTTTGTCCCACTCTGCAGCCAATGATCCCATCTTTCTGGTAAGAATTAAACGGTGCATAATAAAGGTTAAGCATACAGTTAGGTTCAAGCCAAATAACCACACTTTTCTTGTCATTTCAAATTTAAAGGTGCTCCATTCTTTTACCGATGCCATTTTTGATGAATGGATGCGCAGGTTTGTTCCATCCAACGCCACCTACCCGGATGAGATGGCTCCTATTGGTCACAACAGGGACTATAATATGGTTCCTTTTTTCCCTCCGATCACTAATGAAGAGATCTACGTCCCATCGGATCAGCTGGGATACTCCTATGCCATTTCCCTGGATGGTGAGTGAATACTGAACTAACAATTAAAAAATAAGGTTATGATTACATAACTTTTTTCAATGCGTACAGAACTCAAAAGTGCCACAGTTCACACAATATGACTGTATAAAATTGTGCACATGATTGTTTAAATAAAACTGAAAATATACACATAAAGAAACTAACAAATAATTATTGAAATATTTTAGTACTTCAATTAATTAAGACCAGTTTATAAATGCTTAAATAATTAAAATAAATGGAATGATTAATTACTTTAAATTCATTATGAATGTTAAAGAGAATGTAATTATTTCTTTGTTATTTCTGTTTGACATTGAAGTTAATAAGTGGGGCTTGCAGTGTTATAGTGTTATGCAAACTAGATTAGATGTTGTCTTGTCTTTGTTACAGCATGAGTTGTTACCTACTAACCCCACTGACGATGCAAACCTTTGGATTTTCATAGTATTTCTCCTTTCTTTCCACAGATGCAGATGAGGGAGCTGTGTTTGTGCTGGGTTCCACGTTGGGAGGGGTCTTTGTCGGCCTACTGGTGCTTCTCCTTATCTTTGTGCTCTACCTGCGTCAGCGGAGAAACAGAGGCTTTGAACCACTGATAAGAGCCGATTTCACAAACAGGAAGTACACAGAGGAGGCCTAGCTGTCACCTGTTGTTCCAAAATGCACCTCAGTGCTCAAACTTACCTCAGAGCAATGGAGCTGTCAGTCTGTGATGTTAGAAAATTACTGATCCTATGACTGAATAAAAAAACCCACTTTTTAGATATCAAGAGTAACCATAGAAGAGTTCTCTGAATCATGCACAGTGCTTTGCAAAGGTATTCATCTTAAAATTGTGTCATTTTACTACCAAATTCTTGAAAAGCTGTTCACTTTTTGATGGAATTAAACCCCCCAAAATTAAAACTTGTTGGTTAAACCCACAACAGTGTTTCATTGTTCTTGTGAAGTGGACAACTAATGGTTGTTATATCAACAGATACTCCCAATTGTTTTGCTGATGAGTTCCCACAGGCCTATTAGCAACTTCTCAGGAAATGTTCTTCTTACCCAGATTAGTCAAATGGCCATGCCTTGGTAAGCTTGTAGTGCCAATCCATTAATTTTGAGATGATTAATTTAAAAGTTCATCAGATATGTTAAAAACTTAGGATATTATTTATAAATCTGCTTTAAATGTCACATAACTCTGACCTTTCTATTGTCTTCCTGATGCAGTTTGTTTAGAACCCTCAGTCCGCGAGAGACGTGCCGAGTTGGGAACCGACTACACTGGATTTTATTTAGGGGCATATTAAAGCAGTTTCAATGCAAGTGCATTGAAACTGCATTAATTCATCTTCATTCCATTCCACATTATTTTTGTCGTGGGTCTGAATTATAAAATCTCAACAAATTCAGTGGAGTTTGTGATTTCAATGAAGCAAGTAAAAAGGTTTTTGCAGTTTTGCAGGTCACTGTGTAGGGGTAAATTCTTAATCCTATTCTCAATCCTAGTTGGTTTTTTTTATACCTTTCACAAAGTTATAACAAGAAGAAATCTGTTTAAAAAATGTTTAGAATTTATTCTCAATAGTAATAAAACAGAAATGCAATCATCTTGACGGTATGGTTGAAATACATTAAGGCATCTTCGCTCAACAAACTCTTTACCTCCAAGGTAAAAGTAAAAATAAATGTGACTTGTGAAGAATTGATGTAATTCAGCACTGGGTTAGCTGTTGTTTTTAACCTTTTATTGCAAAAATATTAAAAGTTCAGTGATTAAAAAACAAAAAGGGCATCTTGTGAGATGAATAGTCAGAATAAAGAATCACTTTAAAGAAACACATTGCGTATTTTTTCTGTATTGTTGTTCTTGCACTGTGGATGTAAATGAGTACTTCAAACAATATTGAAAAGCTCAACAAATTTTTCTTGATACATTGTTAGGGGCATAACATAGGCTAATTCTGTGGATGTGTACGCTCAGTTGGCCTGCTGGTTATGAACCTGACGGGCTCTCAGGGAACAGGGAGCGTACATCCAGACTGGTTTTGTCCGCGCCCCTCAGCGGTGCCAAGGTCTCTCACATTCTCTGTAAGTACGCTCTACTGAGGAGCTTCACTGAAGCATTCAGCCTTGTCCAGTCCCCACAGATTCTCATTTCACAGGTGACTGTGGTCGGCTTCAAGCCTGTCTGTGCTGCAGACATAACCATTCAAGCTTTCCAGATAAATTCAGGGAGTCATTCTTAGCATTCCCTGTCACCACTGTGTGATGTTTGCTCTTTGCCTCTCTTAATAACTCCCAGACATCCAACGAGTATGGTAATATGTACCTGTATATTGTTTTCAATTCTGTCATTTCAAGTTGACATTTTTAAATACTGCCTGGGATTATTAGGGCAGTTACTCAATATGCAAAGAAGTAGCATGTTTTTGCGTTTTTCTAAATGTAGTTCCAGTAGGTATGAAACATCTGATGATATTTGGTAAATACGTGTAATATATTCTGAGGATGCAGCACTAAAACATGATAGTCAGTTAATTTAAATTTATGTAAAGTATACAGCAGCACAAGAATATAGGTTTGCTCTTGTAGACCAACCCAATAATTTTTATTTTCATATAATTTCATTATAATTCAAACGGAATATCTTTGTGGAAAACTTAATTTGAGATGCCCAATAGGAATCTCCTAATTTGATTGTCTTTAGAGCCACAGATGTGAAAGATTTTTCTGTTTCTGATTAGAGATCAGTTATCTACCAAAAGTAGATAACTATCTTAGTGTTTTGTTAAAAACATTATATTTGACCTCCTGACAAGTACATATGTGCTATCACCTATTACCTTTATAAAATCATTTATGAAAAAGTTCAATATTAGGTAATGTATTTTACAGTAAAGACTATCGGTCCATAGTCCATTGAAATGACCTTCCTATGTGAAACACTTCATTAAATATCTCTTGACAGAGTAACTATGCAATGATAAAGTAAAACCAGATAATATTTTTGTTTCAGTGTTATCCGCACTTGACTTTGTTCAAATTAGTGTTTACATAAGTGGCATTAACTTTTTCAAACAACTGACTTGAACAAAACTGTTTCTCAGGTCAGAAGCATGAACTGGTCCCTTGTGATATCCTGATACATATCATAAGGATCTATCAGGAAACCATTTTAGGACACATCTTTCTGTTTTATTCAGAAAGAGTTACATTTCTCTGCGAAGGTAAAAAAAAAAAACTTGGCAATTGCCGTATGTGTATCTGTGCACCGGTTTGCTTTAGGCTCTTATCTCTAACGCATTCATCCATCTTTATTGGCAGACATTATTGATAATGTACACACCTACATACCTAATATTATAAGCTGAAGGTCTAAACATCACTATTTAAAAGGAGTAGATTATGTTGAGTTGTTTCTTTACTCCAGTTCTGTCAGTATTGTGTCAAAAAGTTTTCTGTGTACAAAAGACGAGCCTATGACTGAAGCAGCACTTAAATGCATTCTGTCACATCTACCAGCTATAAGGATAGCCAGTGAGGATAATTCACACGAGTGAGGGTTTTTCTAGTTCAAGTACTGAAGCAGAATCAAAATTTTCCACTCACGTTGATCTCTAATTCTGGATAAACTAATTCTGTTTTAACCTGTGTGAATTGAAAGTACAACTAATTCTTGTGAAAAGTGAACTTACACAACAATGGTTTGAATGGAAAAACACTAAAATCTATTCTGTTTCATAGTTTGTTTAGTATAGAAATATCATTGTTATGGACCACAGACGGCAAAAGTCTTCATAATAAATAGCTACAGACCAAGGAGAATAATCATCTCCTGCATATCTTAGGTCATTTAAAAGCTTTTGAATTTCTTATCTTTCGTCAATGTTAAGATGCTAAGAGAGTTATCTATTAAAGGTAAATTACTGATGGGCCATTTCCTCTCAACAGAACCATGCTTAAAAAACCCCACAAAAGCCCCTTGTGGTTGTAATAAAAGATTAATATTTAGCCACTGTAGCCACTTTCTACCTGTTCAATTATTGATTAAATTATGACAGTATTTATCCCTTTAAACTTGAGGTAAATATTTTAAACTATACTGAGTGACCACATCTTAAACAAAATGTTAACAGAGCTGTTCAACCATAAAGCTACATGACAGTAAATTAGTGGCATCTTCTCTGCAGATAAAAGATAAAAAAAAAACTCTTAGAAATGATTTTAGGTTTTCCACTGCTGAAGCTAAGTTAAGAAACTGGCAAGATATGAGCATATTTTGCAGATTATGGAGTTGGTGCAAGGCAAAGTGAATAAAATGTTAATCCTAACCCTTCAAGTCAGCTGTAGCACAAAGCCACTGCTGAGCAGATTTTGTGAGTATTTATACATTTGTGCAGATTCTGTTTAAAACAATATATGCATCTACAGTCCAAAATGATTGAAACTGTAAGAAAGATAAAGAAGTACAACTCTGAATTTGCATTCACAAAAAGGAAATTTAAAAGAATTGTTTTTCCTTCACAAATCAATAAATGGCATAATGTTATATTTAATCAAATTCTAACCAAAGCGGACATGGTTCCTGAATCCTCTTGCACTTAGATGATCATCACCTCTTTAAAATATATTATCAAACATTTATTAAGCTTATTGTACCTTTTTAAGGTGCATAATTTAACCACATCTCTTTTTACATTTTCTTCAGACAAAAAAATTCAATAAAAAAAAAACTCAAAGTGCATACTATATATTTTTTTTCCAATTGGAAATCTATCTTTATATTTGCCATATGTGAAAGAAATGTAAAGACGTTTTTTTTTTTTTTATCTCTGAAGCAGAGTTTGTTGGATCCGCATCAGTTTTAGAAACTGAAATGATTTCATGAAATATAAAGTCTAGGGATGGCACTGCATGATCTTTGGAAAAGTGGAAAATCATGATGTGGATGACTACTCTCTTTCTCAGAGCAGGATCCTGCAGCATCAACGCTGGATCCTGAATGCTCTTTGCTCGACTGTAGCTCCAATGTGCTTGAATACAAAAACTGCCAGAGAGGAGAGAAAAGGGGATAAAAACCCTGCAGTCCATATCTAGCTTGTTGCACCATCATTATCTCCATTGTCGGTGCAGAGTTAGAGCTAGCAGAGCCAGCATGGTTGGTAGTGCTATGGATGGTGCATGGTGCGGGGCAGAGTCCTCCATAGGCCCGCTCCGGTCGGCTCTCACCACCACTGGGGTTTCAGTGGCAGCGCTGTACATGTTTGTGGTGCAGCCCTCTGTGCAGCCGCTTCCGCTGCCTGAGCCGCTGCCCTCATCACCTGAATTACAAGAGCAGAGCAAAAAAAAAAAAAAAAAAGTAAAAGATCATCATTGGTAATTCAGAATCCAGGTTGACCTTTTATTTTCTGAGAATAGGTCATATTTCTTATAGATGGAATATTGTACCCTCTTACAAGTTTGTCAAAACAGATTTTGTACAGAAACTCCTTTACTTAAAGTTTGCTTTAACATTTCCAGGGGAGTAAGCAGTAGGTTTTGTGTTTTTAGTTAATAATCATAGTATCCTAGCCAGCTACATAGGGGCACTCAAGCTTTGAGTTTTCACATTTAATTTCTTTACAGTCATCCCAAGATGATCAAATAACCATTAAGTTCATTAAGACCAAATACATAGTAAACAAACAGCAAAATAACATTGTAAACCCTTATGCAGAAGCACACTTTTTACATTTTGCGCATTTCTTCCCAGAGAATTACAATGCATGACAGATATGCATCAGTAACAGTACTTCAAATGCGGAGAAGGACTTCGTGATTAAAAAAATACTTGCAATGTCTTTGCATGTGCTCTCATGTAAGAAGTGTTTTTCAATGTTCAAACAAACAATAAAGATAAATAAAACTATGACAGCTGCCTAAAGCAAAGCAGAAAAGCATTCTGATTCATTCACCTGAATTACAAAAATGGCTAACAGCTTACTTGTGTCTTGAAAATAGATGTCATTGCCATTGTATGCATTTCTCAGCTTGTTGGTCATCACCCTTAGAGCCATGATCTGCTGACGGATGAAGGTGTCGGGTCGTGTGATGTCAACACCCACCTCAGGGTTATTCATCTGGTTGGTAAGGCCATTCTTTTGGACTTCAGGAAAGTATCTTTATTAAAAATACAAAACAAAACAAATTCAATTAGCCAAGGGTACTTTTTAGAAAGGCTCTCTTTATGCAAAGATATAATTCAGAAATAATTATCGTCACAGGCTTTACGAAAATAAGCAGCGCCAAACAAGTGCTTGGAGGGTAGACTAATTCCACTCATAATTGAAATATGTCTAATTTTCATAAAGCGATTGGAAATTGGCTCTTTAGGTTTACAGCACTGTTTGTAAAATGGGAATTTGACCCCATAATGTCAGTTAATACACTGACACACTTGTGAGGTATTTCTCCAGGGAAAAGTATGTCAGCTGCCTGCTCTCCTGTTGGATAAATAGGTTGGGGGTCGCCATGTGACAAAATTCCACAAATCATGTGACACAACAACGCTTGTTTTCCCATAAGCGCTGATCACTCAAGCTAACATATACCCCTGAAATGTCACTGAATTTGAAAAGGTAATGTGTTTGTTTGTTTTTTGACTCAAGGAAGACAAAAAATAAAGAATGACAAACCTACATTAGGAGCCTTGCAAAATGTGTACATATCGCTTCAATCTTTTCACATTTTGTCATTTTAAATACTGTATTTCATTTTATGTGATACACCAACACAAAACAATGTGTAATTATTAGGTGAAATGAAACGGAGAAAATCACATTGAAAATTTGTGTGGGAAGCATTCATGTTGAGTTTTATTTACTATGACACCAGTAACAAAAATATTGTGCAAGCAATTGAGTTTTCAATCAGCTGAGAACTGCAGACGTACCAAGAATTTGGTAGGTTAGGCACTCCAAAAATCTGACCTTTATGAAAGAGCATTAAGACAAATGTGGTTATTGGGAAAATAAAGCCATAAGATGCTCTATTTACAGCATATATGCAGGGGATGTTGCTAAGATTTGGCCAAAACCGAACTTTTGCTCTTTAATGCAAAAAAGCTAACATTTCACATTATTCTGGACATGCTATCCACACAGAGAAATAAAGTGTTGGGGATATTTTTATTCATCAAGGACAAGAAAGGTGGTCAAAGTTGATAGGAAGATGCTGAGCAAAAATTACAATCTGAGCTTGAACTATTTTACAAACAACAATAAACAAGAAAAAGCAAAATGTGCATAGCTGATTGTGATTCTCTAAATGAGTTGCTGGAGTAATTGGAGGAAAATGTGTGCCTTTGCAGAGCTTAACACAAACATGGGTCACATAGATTTTTATATGCAAAAGATTCTCCAAACATTTGGTTTGGTCTAACAATCAATGAGATTTTGACTAACATCTCATTGATTTGACTAACATCTCAATCAATGAGACTAATATCTCATTGATTGAGATGTTAGTCAAATCAATGGGAATTTGACCCCATAATGTCAAATTCCCATTGATTGAGAAAACATATTGAAGTTTGTAGTTTATTATGCTTAAATGAGTAAACAACATTCAGTAAAGACTTTTGGAACTCAGAAAAGGAAAGTCTGTGAACAGTGGAAGTTTTTTTTTACGTAAAGAAATCAGATTAAGAGCTAACACCGAGCTGGCGCAGCCTAATTAAGAACAAAGGGAAATTGATTCCCTAAAAAAACAATATATTTCATACAACTCATGACATGTTAAAGGAAAACCGTAACAATAAAAATGACACATCCTTTTTTTAATTAAAAAGCTCTAAATGAAAACATGCCCAGCTCCTCCACAGTGCATTGAAATGAAAAAAGCTTGCCTCTTAATTCTAGGATCAGACTACTTAACGTCATGCACGCTGAAAAGACTTTGGACTTCTAAGTAACCTTTTGTGTTAGTCTGCGTTAAGCTCCAGGGCTGCAGTCCCCTTACCTGCCCTTGGTGTGTCCATTCCAGCAATCCTCATCACTGGCGTTTCCGGCAGTCACTCTGTCCTCTACACACATTGCCTCGGGCAGGCTCGACCAGAACTTCTTGGACAATTTCAGTTTCCCTTTTATGTCGACAACCTAAACAAAGACAGGGGCTGTTAGGCAAGACATAAAAGGACAACTGTGTTTCAGTAAGGCTTTTAAAACACATGAAAAAGCTGTGTTGTCTCTTTTTTATTCTTAAACATTGTTTATTAATGTTAATACACAGACATCAGATATATTCAAAGTAGTGTCTGACATGAGATCAACCTGATGCCAGAAAAAACAAAAAACATAAATATTTGTTCTTAAAGTATAAATAGAAATGGTAAATGGACTGAATTTACTTTTCTAGTTATATGCACCACTCGAAGCACTCACTACCACACATACATTCACACACTCATTGCAAAGATTTGTAGGCAACTTGAGATTAAGTAGTTTGCCAAGGGACACATTGACATTTGACAAGAGGAAGCTGGAGCTGGACCTTTGGATTACAAGGTAAGTAAAGAAAAATATCACGGTCTTGTCAAACAGATGGTAGCAGGACTGGGGTTAGACCACTGCAAAATGCTACTGTTACTTACAGTTATAAAAAATATATTGGTAAAATAATTCAAAAATATATTAATAATATATAATTTTGAATTTGAATAATTTTGGTCTTAATCGAAGGTAATCTTATTTACTACTCAGACATGCACTGGCTATATCACTAACGGTCCGTGCAGAAGTTCATCAGTTCACACAGAAATATATGTGCAGTTTCATTTCAGCTGTATATCAGTAATATTAGTGATGAGTTTTTTTTTATACAGTAGGTGTAAATATGTACAGTTTAGAAGTGTATATAATGAGTTAGATGGGGTAAAAATTCACTCCCTCCCGTTCATTTTCAAACAGGAAAAAGGTTTTAGAGATATTATTACTTCTATAATCTACAATCTCACTTTCTGATGTTTGACATAATTTCTTTGTCACAAAATGTAATTTTATACTTGTTTTATTTTCATTTAAATTTGTTACTTGCTCACTTGAAATAACGATTTTATTCATTCATTCACCTTCAACATTTGATATGAAAAGCCTTTCCAACTCTTTCCAGGGTAAATGTCTGGGATTCAACTCCAAGACATGAAACCTCTTAGACTGCTTGAGTTTAACTTTTGCTTCTGTTAACTGTTAAATATTTGCATAATAAAAAGTAAGACCATGCAGGCTTGCAGCAATAATTTCAGCTCGAATGTCAGACCTAAATGGTCCCTTTGCATCCCAGCCATGTGACACAGTCAGATATCGTTCCTTGACTTAAGCTTGTTGAACTCAAATCTTTCATCAAACACACAGAATTTGACATATTTCACTGCAGCTGAAGGAAAGCGTGATAGCAGCAGGTTGGCCCCATTATCTTTTTCCGTCTGACTTGCTGTTGGCTTACGTGAAATTGTGGTGAACCTGAGCAGAACATGAAAGGTGCTGCACTGACTGTGTGATGCCGCTGTAGGCCCCAACTCTGCTTTTGATGTGTTAATCCTGTCACACTGATGCCAAAGCACTTCAGCGGCTCTGATACTGCCCAGAGGGGTCAAGGCTGCACTCAATACAAGAGTTTTGACTGGCAATGTTTGACTAAACCTCGCACATTAAGTTTAGTTTCACAAATAAGAGAGATTCACAGCTTCACTCTGGCATCTGTCGAGGTGGGTGAAAAGTGTGAATTTAATTGGGAGTGACTCCCATTTTAGCAATGCAAATATTTGATTAGCACATCTATTAGGCGCAGTTGCAGAAAATAAACAGTTTACTTCCTACGATTATTTACGCACAGAGGGGAAGATGAGTTTCGTGTGAAGTACTGACGTAAAAAAAGATGTGTTTAATTGTAGATTTATTATGCAAAATGAATAAACTGCATTCTTTCAACCAGCTGGAATGATCTAACTGTTTCAGAGTCTGCCTTTCAAGGGAATCCAATAGGATTAATATAAACATTTAGGATTAAATTAGAGTATTGAAAATGTTAGATGATTGAAAAAAATAAGAGGAGGAGTTAAATAAATATGACACTGGGAAAGGCCTACCTTTCCCAGTGTCATTGCTGAATGAATCCATAGTATCAATGCAATGAGCATGTATACTGATGCAATACACTCAAATAAACACCAGATGGCGGTGTGCTGCTAGTAAATGAGGAGCTGACGGCAACAAGAATGAAGCCTGGAAATAAAACTAATAAAAATATGTCAAAGCAACAATCTTTTTGCTAACGACATCAGACTTCAGTTAACCTTGAATCAAGTGCATGAAACTGTTGCATGTGGAGGGAAACAAAACGGCATAAACACACCTACCACATCATTAGAATAACAACAGAACAATTTGTCTTAGCATATGAGGGAGAAGCTTATTACAATCAGCTATTACAGCACTGACAGCTCTGACATCCTCATTAAAATCACAACAAGGAACACAGAAGACAACACTTCCACCTCCTCCCCTCAGACCAGGATATTATTCTGTATTTGTTTTCACTGATATGCTTATAAATGATTTTTATAATGGGTGATAGCAGCTCCAGCGCTAAAATGGCTCTGCTCTATATTAAGGATTTACAAGACGGCTGAAAAGAGCGTTCTCTTAAGAATCGCTGCCTCAGTGTGTGATTCCTAGATATCAAATTATAAGCAGATTACAAAAATAAAAAATAAAATTAAAAAAATTAAGAACGTAGATTTTTTTTAAATATTTTTTTATGTTGAAAATGCCACATATATGAGCCATTAGCATTCAATGATGAGTTTTCAATCTCCAGTCTTAATAAATTAAAGTGTAAAGTGTAAAGCACTTTGGTTCTAAGTTTATATAGTCTTTATTTAGAGTGATGGAAACATTTGATTAAAAACACAAAATTTGACTTCACTGATATTTTTTGGAATATTTCTGATGACTTTCAGACATTTTGGTCTTACAAGACTTACAGGAAATAAACATAGTTCTCCCATTTTCATCACTAGTGACAACATTTACTATTATTTGCTTTTAGGCAGTATGCCTATTCTTGCTCCAGTTTCTAGATTTGTAAAAAGTAACTGGCTTCAAAGTCGATGCATTAACACCTTTTTATTTACTGTTGCAGGTTGTAGTTTGGAGACTCTCTGTTGACAGTGCAAATGCCAAAGTTTTGGTCTGACAGACCATGAACATCTGAGGTTCTGCACCTCAGCTTCAAGCACACTTACTTTCTGTAGGAGAGCAAACTTCTAAAACGCAACACCATGTTTACTTCAAACAAATACAAAACATTAAAACAATCAAAGTTTTGGGGTGGCTTAGACAAAGTCTGGATTTGAATCTGATTGAGATACTGTGGCACAATCTTAAACGGGCCATTCAAGGTGGAAAACCATCAGGTGAGATAAAACAATTCTTACTAGAATAATTGACCAAATTTCCTTTTAATATAAAAGACTCCAGTTATACAAAGAGCCTGAAGAGCCTGAACAGAGTTACTGTCACCAAGCTCAGTTTTTTTTTTTTTTTTTTTTTTTTTTTACATTGGGCCAGGTTGGTTTGGAAAGTTTCTTTTCTTCATAACAGAATCACAGTTTCAAAACTTTGTCTAATATTTGAATTTGTCTGATGATTTGAAACATGGGGTGCAAAGTGGCGCAGTTGCCTTGCAGCAAGAAGGTCCTGGGTTCGATTCCCGGCCCGGGGTCTTTCTGCATGGAGTTTGCATGTTCTCCCTGTGCATGCGTGGGTTCTCTCCGGGTACTCCGGCTTCCTCCCACAGTCCAAGAACATGACTGTTACTCACTCACTCATTTAGGTCAATGTTTACACCCCTTTGACAATACAGTGCAAATAATAGCTACACAGAAATGATAGTTGGAAAAGAAATTAACTTTATTGCATAAATAAAAAGATTTCCAGGGAATTTGTCAAATAACTCACACATGGGATGCAACAGGGATGTGACTATTAAGACAAAACTCCAGAATACAAGCAGAAGTATCCTTAAAGGAGATTATCCTAATTACTTAAAAATGAAACTCATCAGTTTGCATCCTCAGTGATAGCATGAAGATAAAAACAGCTGCTCTAAATGTAGTGTTGTCCATTATTTCCTTTCTTCAGCAGGTCTGTTTTTTCTCACAAGCCCTATTTTCTTGCCTCCTGTCGTGAACCATAAATAATTTCATTGTGTTTTCCTCTTTCTGTCTACCTTCTAGCTTCGACTCTGCAAGGCTTCCTTCCTGTTCCTCGCTCTTTTTTCCCTTCCTCTCAGTCTTACTAATTTTAGTCCAAACCAAACGTGAAGGTTTCATGGCTAGCTGACCCGTGACCCCGGAGCAGAACTCCAATTCAGGGGTGATTTGAGAATAAAACCTTGGATTTTCCTCTCTTCTGATTTGCAGTGTGGGCTCAGTCTGCTCTGTACTTCTTGCTGAGTTTTTTTCTCACCCATCATATTTCTGTGACCTCCTCCTATTCACTACACCTTGACTGAGCCACATTATCTTACATATTTGTTGGCACTCGAGGTAAATATGCATAAAATCCCTTTAGAATAAATAAAATGAATTTTTTAATTACTGATTGGTTAGGGTAAATAGCCATTTCCATGTAACAATTTCCTGAGATTAATATCACATACATCTGGTTATAGTACTGCCATATCTGCTTCTCTTTCCCATTTTGAAGAGTGGCTAGCGGAGCGTCTGTGTCATGTCTTACTAATACACTGAGAAAACAGAAAATCAGAAAAGACCATTTAAATACTCCCATTTTCTTATGGTAAAATGATGCTTATGCAATTAAAATTTATTTATTTCAAGGCTCATAAGGCATCTTTCCAGGGGTGGCAATAAATATCAAGGGTCCTTTCTGAAGGGTCAGGGTACAGTGGCATAAGCTTTTCTAAAATGATGAGATTATCAAAGGTGAATAAAAATTTTTTGGGTTTTGGGTTCATTTTTTGTGCTTCTCTTTCTTTAAATTTAAGCAATGAGAAAAAGACAATCAGGAAGAAAATCAGGTGTAAAAACGATAATATTTCCATGTTTATCTAAACTTGGAAAATAAGGGCAGAACTGAGTCAAATACTATACTTTTTCATCTTGCGTACAAACACAGCACAAGGTAGCACCTGCAATGATCTGTATTGCAATAAAGCTAAAATATTAGTTCAAACATCACCACACTTTTAAAATTGCTTATATGGCCAACAGAATCCACTTAAAAAAACTGTTTATGTATAAATGCGCGGGAGTGTTTACTTGCAGTAAAAGTAATTAACTACCCTAAATGAATACACATGCGGAAAATGTTTACAGAGAGTAATTATATCTAAAAACAACATCATGAGTCACAGAAATAATTGAGTTAGGAGGTTTAAAGGCTTTCTGTTTACAGGAACTTTAAGTATTTTGAGAAATACTTTTAATTGAATATTGTGTATTTAGTAGATATAGCTGATTGACAGATGATGTATTTCAGTGTCCAGAGACTGTGTCCATCTTTTATACAATCCAATGCAAACAACTCATGCCTTATAGGTTTGTTAGAGAAAATTAGTGACCAAACAGCTTCATGAAAACCATCAGGAAACACTGTGATGGTAACATTAAGCTTTGTGGATGTTTTTCTTTACAAAAGGGATGGAAAAGCTGCACAGAGTTGATGGGATGCAGAGATATAGGGCAGTCCTGGATAAAAACCTGTTGGAGGGTGTGAGAGACTTGAGGTTCACCTTCCAGCAGAAGAAGAAGCCCAAGCATATAATCAAAGCATATTAATGTGTTCGAACTCAAGGCAATACCTTAAACCAATTAAAGAATTTGCATCAATACTTCAAAATTGCTATTAACAGGCATTTTCCATCCAATCCAATTGAGATTGAGCTTTTTTGCAAAGAAAAATGGGCAGAAATGTTACAGTCCAGATTTGCAAAACTGGCAAAGATATACCCCATAGGACCTTCAGGCATGCAGTGAAAGGTGGCGGCTCTGGTCTCCTGTTTTTTGCTGCCACTAACACTTTTGTTCTAGCTTCTGCTTAACTTTGTTCATCTTCCCATTAACTCTGACCAGATTCCCTGTAGAACTGATTATTCTGATACCGTCAACTCTGTGTTGCCTGCCTGTTCCTTGGTCTTAATGATGACACTTGTTCGTTAATGGCCACACAGGTGGACTTTTAACTAATTCAGGTTAAACTGGACATTTTTTTAATGGTATCAGCTTAAAGTGTGCTGAATACAAATGCAAACCAAAAAAAAACTGAAAATAATACATTCTTCTCCTTCCACTATACAATTACTGTTTGTGGTACTTTGTATTGGTCGACAACTTAAAAGGGGTTTAAACATGAGTATTGGACTTTTATTTTTGAACATTGAACTCACACAGCATACCCATGATTAGTGATAGAAGCTTGTTCTGTCAGCTGGCAAATGTCCCACACGCCCCCTCTAAAATGTTTCAAATGTTGTAAGAACAACTCTCTCTTGTTAAGCTGTCAGTCCTTGCCTGTGCACATGTCTGCGGGTTGTCAGCATATCCCCTGGCTTCTAGTCTGAGCTAATTTAGTGCAAGTTCAATCTAATCACAGACTCGACAGCAGGTCTTACCACTCAAACCACAATTGCCAGACAAGTCCTCGATCAACCTATTTTCCCTGGCAACTGCTCCTCCTGTCTGTGTTAAAATAGTTTTTCTTTTGATATGAAAGCAGCATTCTTCCTGCATGTGAATTACTGAGGTCAGCAAGTTGGTCCAGCTCATACTGAGACCTTGGCCATACCACATGCCTGTCCAAGACCAGTGACCACGCTGAGGACAAACCAAAGATTGTCTCACCAGGAGGATGGCCACAGTAAGAATAACTCTGCCTCTTCATCACATTTTTGATTGTTGTGTGGGGAAAAAAAAAATATATAAAAAGTCTGATGCTGACAACCGGCACTGTCAACTACCAGGGGAAACTTTGTCTGATGCGTCATAAAGTCTTCCACAATGATTCAGGTCAACCCATTAACAGCAAAGCCTCTCAACCAAGACCTGCCATCTGGCTCCAAAGCTCTTTTAGCATATTAAAGAAAGGGCCTCAGTAGAAATAACATTTACAAGCCTATAGCACACCATGGTGCAAATGATGTGTGCAGTTATGTTTTGAAAAGCTGTTGCCACCACTTTGGCACGTCCCCTTTGTCCTTGTCTGGAAACATTCACCTCAAATGTGACTGGCAGTGCTGCTTAGCGGAGGTAACTATCAGAGTGCATAAAGATGTGGGGTGTTCTTGTTCGATCAATATCCATCAACAGAATGCTAAAGCACCTATGTTTCCCCTTTTTTGACTTTGCAACAGGTGAAACTAGAAAGACATCTCCTTGCTGTTTAGTGCGCATGATGACAACAATACACCACAGGAAACCACAGAGAAACTAAGCTATTGCTTCATATGCTGTTGGGGATGCTTGCAACGTGTTGATGATATGTCCATATTTAGAAGGATTCTCTTGGCTGTGATGCTTCATTCAACTCCTATCTTATTTCTCCTGATTGCGACCGGTTACAGTGTGCTGGACTCTGGTGCAGACATGTAAAAACCTTGAAATAAATTAATAAAATATTATTGCAGGAGCATTATCTCACTCTGAAAATTTTATTGTGTACATTTATGTGTAAGAAAAAAGTTTTTATCCTAAACACAAGGCACAATTTATTGGCACTCTTGCAGTCAACATTTTGTAAAATCCAATCAGTCGTGGATCATTGACCTGCCGAAAGACCCAATGACAACCCATTTTTAGATTTAAAGCTAAGTCCACAATATTTTAATTCAAATCTTGTGGTATTTGTGTGATGCCATATACAGTAATAAGACTCCTAGGTGCTTAGGGAAAGAAACAAATCCACAGCATCACAGGTCTTCCACCACGCTAAATGAGGATAAGCTTATTTTCCTGCATATTCATTTCTTTACACTTGTTTTTAGTCAGAAACCTAATTTTTATATTACTGTTAGTTTATAGTTATACTATAAACATCTAACCATTCAACTCTGTTATACATTCCTTTGCCATCAAAGAACTTAATGCGTTGAGATCACTGGCCTTGTGTGCTTTCAAATCATGCAGGCAGAATTGCTGAAACAAAGTGGCAGAAGAGGTATGGGATTTTCCCCTAAGGAAACCCCAAACACAGAACACAGCTCTGTGTCACAATCCTCATGCAGAAGGTGCTGTAAATACTTCAAATGCTTCACATTCCTCTGATGCAAATATTCTTCTGATCAGACGGTCACTCTATATTGACCCAATGTTTCCTCTGTCCAACTGCGGACTCATGCTGCTTCAGATGGAGTTTTTTCGCCCGACATGGACTATGTCACAAGCGTTCCCCAGTCCCATATTGCCTCTTAAAGTTCAAAGTAGTCATGAGTTTATGTCCATCTCTCGAGCTGACTTCAATCCAACTCGAGAGGCGGACATTTTTTGGAACCTTCCATTAATCATAAGGTGTATATCACAGAACTAAAGGATGATCTTAAAGCAGTTGAGGCTGACCTCACACAATTACACAGTTCCAGTTAAATTCCGGCACAGTTCAGCAAATTCCACACATTTACATTTGCGATGGAAGGCAAGAAAATGGCATATCTCCCACATAACTATAGTATTATGGTTGTGGAGATTTGGTGACCCCATGATGTCACCACTGTTCTCTAACAGAGAGATTTAGAGATGTTGCATGTCCTTTGCTGTCCTGATCAATGTGGGTGGTGTAGAGTCTACCAAGGTAACAACATAAATATAGCCATCTGTCCATAAATAAAGTAGATGTTGGCTTGTGCACAAGTCACATTAATAGAAATCTATTACTAAAAATAAATACAAGCATACTAAATATTATCAGAATAATAAAGCATTCCTTCTATGAGATAAAGTCCTGGTCAAGCCTAGTGGCCAGAGGCTAAAGCAAAGCAAAAACTAAATTAAAATACATCAATTTTAATGGAGTTGTTTTTCCCGAGTTCTTCACTTTTTCCAAATAAATAAATGACCTGAAATTAAATGTTTCAGTGGTGAACTATGCAGCTGTGATAAAAATAAATAAATAACACATGTGAGGTTTTACACATCTTCCCCATAGGTGCCAGTAAACGTGGCCAACACTGTGCAACCTTTTTTGAAAACCAGCCAGAGCACAATGTGACAACTTGGTTTTGATACACAAACATCTCAACAAATCATCAATCCGGGCTGTGTCTCTTTCTGATGTGTCTCCCGGTGACAACGCTGTCAGACTTAAATGATATGGCTCTCTGTGAACAGATACATAACATAAAGATAGTTCAGTTGCATTGAAACTGGCTTTTTATCACCCATCTTTTCCCATTTCCAGCCTGGGTTTCACACAAAAGAATAAATGCATGGCTATCCATCCTAATGATATATCCGACAAACACAGTGGAACTAACACTGTTGAGGCATCGCTTATCAGTGTTGCATGAACAGATTGCAAAAACTCCTCCTGTAAATAAATGCTGCACGGCACATTTGCATGGCCGCACTGCTACATTTAGCTACATTTGGTGGTGTGCTCTCCATGATGGGGCTGTCAAATTTAATTTTAATCCATATCACAGTCAGAAACAACTGACCTGCATTTAAGCACTCCAATTTGCCCAAAACCCCTAAGGCATAACTTTGCTTTAAACATTTTCATTGCTTGTTTTAGGAAAAACAATTCATTGTGCCTATAATTCAATGTGATGGCAAATCTCTTTGTACACAGAAAAGAAACATAAAAATTACTGATTCTGAAAATAGTTACCATTGTAGGATGCATGAATATAAAAATATATTGTGCCTCTTCGGATTCATTTAATCTATTATTATAACTTCAACAAGAAAACAACTATTTTGGAATTTAAGGACATAGAAAGAATTCTTTATTGTTTGAAATAATTTAATATGGTTGTATTTATTTTTAGTATTAGCTCTCTAAATATTTCATGTGCACGATCTGACATCTACTTTATTTATGGACCAATGGTTTTATATTGTTACTTGGGTAACAAGTGCCTACTCTCAGCGAACAGAGCTGCAGGTTATACTCAGTGGCCCATTTAAATATTACAAGTTCAAACCATTTGCTCAGTCCCATGATAGCTGCACAGTTTCGGCAATATGCTTTATCATAGAGCGCAAAAAGTATCAGGCAACGATCCCTCAGTGAGAAGAAAGTGACAGAATATTGATGAGACAGTGGCGAGTTTGTGCGTGAGGCTCGCCCAAGGCTACAACAGGAGAAGTTTGAAAAAGATAGATGATTAAAGGAAAGCTGCACTCTGTGGAGTACAGACTGAGCTATCATTGGCAAACCCGCCTTCCCCCCATGCTGCCCATTTTCCCAGGAGAGGCGAGAAGCCTTGAGCATAATGGGGCCAGTGTACCTCATTAATATATTGACGCATGTGAAATGTAGCAGAGCATGGATGACACCAGTATTAGTTCATGGGAAAGATTGGGCGTCACACCTCGTGCTTCTCCAGATAACAGCTGCCTTGGTATTTGATTTTCAGCTGAAATTAGATGAGATGGTTCCAAGTGACAAAATGACGGCGTAGTAATAAAATTAAAAATACATAAATAAATGAGGAAGAAGCAATCAGTGCAATCCTATATTTATTAGACGACACGCATTATACGCATTTACTGAAGCATAATCACAGATGCACTGGTAGAACATGAACTTAATGAAGCATTGGTTGTATATTTTTTTCATGTCTTCGAGATGTGTATTTGGATTAGATTAACATCCAGTTGTAGTTGTAATTCATTTCGAATGTACTGCTTAAGAGAATATTTTTTACTAGTAAACACAACACCACAGCAAAGTGAGTTTAATATTAAAGTTAAACAAGAGAGGATGACGGTGCAAATGGAGCAGAAGACTAAGCTTTATCTACTAAATTATGAAGCTCTATCATGTTTAGTGAGCAAGCAAAATGAAGGAGAATGCACACCCTGAGCGTTGCAGTGCGTCTTGTCAGTTAATACACATCAATTGGTGCCTTTAACACTCGTTATAGAGGTTGCGTTGAAGTGTGCTGAGAAAGGACAAGTTACTGGACAAAGGCCTTTGATAGGTTTAACTGATTAAAAAAGGAGCTCCTTGGGCGCTGTGCTTTGGAGTGTCAGCAGCCAGTGTGGGTTCATGCATAGAAATTAATAGGACCATTCTCCGTTGATACATGTCTGATCCTTCCTATGTGTGTTGACCTTGAGACTCAGAGAGAGAGGGGACTGTCCCCTGTTAGCGCTGAAGAGAAAGGCAAATATAATAATTGTAAAACACTGGATTGGTTTGTTTTTGTAAAATGGAACCACTGCATGAAAAATGAGATTTTCATCAGTATGTTGTAGGGATGGGTACCGAATTCGGTCAGTACTACGGAGTGCCTATTCACGTAAAATCAAACGGTACCATGTTTCGGTACCTAAACGCATCGTTGTAACAGTGTGCTCCAATTAAAATGACCTTGTTATACATTTATGACAGTAAAAAGGAGAAAAACATTTTGTTCTTCTAAAGAAGTCCTAGTTGACTATTGTTTATTCTGTCATCAGCTGTGATTGCACTTCTTAGCTAGTTGCCATTCTCTAAGCAGGAGTTTTTAGCAATAATATGCGTAACTCACTAGTAAAACCAGTATATTAGTTAATATAGCCCTAATCCATCACACTGTTACTTTGTTATTCGCATATCTGATAACTTAATGCGACTCTTTATGGTATTTTCTTTATGTAGTCAAGTGGAAGATTTTATTAGAACATAGTTTAAAACATAAATAAATACAAAAAAGTACAAACCAAAATAAACTAATGTTTTATTTTAGTGCTTCAAAAGAATAGATATCCATACTTGTATATTATGTTATACAATGTGAGTATAACATAATCTGCTAAACTGGGAAGGCAATGATCTATTATTTATAACATCTGTTCACAACATTGACATAGTTACATACAAACAATGAATAAAATTTCTGACTAAACTAATAGAGTATAGATTAATTATATGAATTCTATTTTGCCTAAACTTAAACTTGCTCTGAAAAACATCCTATAAATATGAAAACAACTATATTTCTTGGCCTTATGCATCAATATATAAAATGACTGGTGTTTTTGAGCTGCACATGTCACTTATTCCTATTTATGCTTTTGTACCCTTAATAGACTGAATATTTAAAATAATCCTTTGGGAACCACAGGCCTATTACATCCAACACCTGACAAACTTTGAAAAAGAGATATCAGATTTTTGCCACATATAATCCTTTAATACTGTAAAAAGTTATACTGCTCTGCTAGCTTGTCAGGATGACCAACAAGTTATTACCATTCTATGTGCCACCCAGAGGAAGATGGGTTTATCTAATACATATTTTTGCCACCTTACTCCTTTTGAAACACAATTCATCATAGGTGCCTTCTGTCAGCAGGAGATATTGACTGAGTGTCTTTTTTCATATATTATTTCATCCAGATTTAGTGTACCTTCATATTCTACTTTGGTTTATATTTAACTGTGAATTTAATCTTGAATATGTTGATAGGTTTTTGCTCCAAATTCAGCTTTTCTTGTTCGTAGTCATCTTTATAGACTTTTAAATATTGTTACATATAAACTTTAACGCTTTATTATCCTAAATTCAAGCCAATTTTTTTTCTTCTTTCAGTTAAATTGTGAAAGATGTAAACTGAGGTATGCTTGGGGTATGTGACATATTCAAAATGTGGAGAAACTGCCACGGAAAATAAATACATCGTCATTTTTCTTTTATTTCACTTTATTTTCCCCTCTGTTAAACACTAAGGCCCTGCCTATTCAGCTATCACTGCTTTCTGACAAATCCAGCATGTGTGATGCATTTCTGCCATTACACAACCAAGCTCATAAAGCTTCTGAGTACAGTATGATTGAAAACCCCATCATCCTGATTGAGCCGTGTCGCTGTGGGATTTGTCTCTCTGTATGTTTGTCACGCGTTATTTAATTGTAAGAAGTGAAGGGTACGCAGTGAAAAAGGGCTCAACTTTCAAGTCATTTACATAAACAGCTCCTTTCTCCTACTCAAATGGTTTAACTTTTCACTCATGCAATCAGTAAAGAACACTCACAGCCACAATTGTCCCTGCGTTTTGTTTGTGTGAGTGCTTGTCTCTGAAACTTACATGTGTCGGCGGATGAGGTGATATTTGATTACAAGTCACAAAGTGCTCAATGACAGTACACATATATACACTTTGTGGAGAACACCTCTAAAGAGGTCTTTTTCTAAAAAAAAAAAAAAAAAGTTGTGCTACACATCCACAATGATGAAATAGGGTGTTAGCTGCGTTCATTGTGGTATTTTAATAGTATGTATGATCAATTTAAAACAAAAACTGAAGAAATAATTAAAATGATTGAAATATACTTTATTGAAAATAACTAATAATTGTATCCATTTGTAGAAAAAAATGTCCAAACAACAAAAAACATTGAACAAAAATGCTGATATTGAACAACAATGTTGCTATTAACATCAACATAGAAAGGAAAGATATAACAAGCAAGGCTAACACCCCCGTGTTTCATTTCAGTGGTTTTGAAAGATATGCAGGCTTATTTAAGTACAGCTCCAGGATTGCCTTCCTACACATTCAACACGTTAGCATACACAATCTGATCTTAAACCTGTCTCATGGGGTGACTCAGATGAGGAATAATTCTTTCAAGCATTAATGCAAAAAGGCAGAAGTAAACAGGATATGCAGCCTGGAACAGGGAACCCAGAGCAAGCTCCAAGAACACATTCTAGTGCAGCTCCGTCTTTGCTGCACCTGTGAAACAATACAAGATGCTGAAGGGGTCCACCAAAATCCTACAACATGGATCCAATTCCTCCAGAGAGAGATGTTAAAGTTTTTTTTAACTGTGAGTTGGGTGGCAGGCCAGGGTGGTTAATTTCCAGGATCATAAGCTGGAAAAAACAGCATAACATCCTCTAGAAGCCATTCAATTTCTTTTGTACCATAAATAAGTGTCCAAAAAGTCCATCATCTAAACATGACACATCTGCTTTTCTTAACAATTTTCTAGCTTTGTGGTGCCACATAAAGATTGATATACAGTTCAGCAGGTGCTACTCCTGAAAGAGAGCAAGAAGAAAACAATAAAAAAAAAAAAACCTAAATCATTGAGAAGTCATGGGAAATCTGAGGAACCTTTCCCCAAAGCGCTTAACCTTAACCCACAGCAACTCCACCCAGGATTCCTGGTTTACTGTTTGACAACAAGCAGACTTAACACTAAGCTGAAAATGTGCAGTCAGAGCCGTGGTTAGACCATACAAGTAAATAATGCTTTTGCATGTGGCATGTTTTGAAGAAATATTGTCAATACTTCTAAATGGGAACATGTCACTCAGCAGCACACATCAACTGGACCGTTGTGTTTAGGTTTTTGTTCACTGGGAAACGGAAAATATTTGCATGTGGTGTAACGCCGCAGATTTTTGTTTTAGAGACCTCTTGTCTTTAAATAGAAGTTTGATTTATCCCACCATCAGTAAACTTGTCTGTTTTACTGAGAAAGTGTTGCCTTAGAATAACGTCTGCAAAAGAATGTTTTTTATGTCTTTATCTGCCCAAAATAAATATATAGCAACACTAAAACATAAGTGGTGTGTCTACAGCAGGTATATAATTTGAAAAGAAAACATTACCACCCTAAAAATGTCATCAATAATTCAGTCTCTTAAGCTCATGCTTGCAGCACTTTTGCCTGTAATCCATTGTTTTTGTGTTAATTTCACCAGCAAATCATGTAAAAATATATATGTGTATTTGTAGGCTCAGTCAAAGGTCTACGCTCGAGTGCCAGCATCAACCCGGGCAACTGTTAAGTTCACGGTCGAACGGTGCTCTGAAGAACTGCGCCACATGTGCACAACCAGACTATTTATTTTTATGCGGTCTTAGAAAAAGTATCAGTTATGGCTACAATCTGTGGAATCTACATAATTACATGCCTTGCTGGGCAAAAGTCTGCAGATACAACAACTGAGAAAATGGAGCTGTGGATAGGCCCACTTTACTTCTATTACATGTATCCCAAACAAGAATGTTTCAGTGGCTTGACATGTTCCTGAATGGCAAAAGTTTAATTCCAGGGTCAGGACTTTCGAGAGGAGTGGATGTGGTTTTGTCTTTCTGTTTTCGACCGGGACGACTGACTACAAACCACTCTTTGATTGCTCTTCACTTGAACCTAGAAAAGAAAAAATGCTAACAGGAACATTCAATTCCTCTCGATGTCATAATATTATTGCTAGAGGTCTATTTCTCAATTGCTTAAACAATTCATTTATCCTATCGTAAAAATAAACAGTGAATTGGAGACTATATTTAGCAGCACAAAAAAAATATATATTTTTACCTAGCGAAAAACTTTGCTTTTTGCACCTTTCTCTTCAGGCTGTCCTAGTCATAGTCATAGAAGACTTCAACACATTCTTCAGTTAAAAAGCAAAGAAGGAACTTGAACAGATCACTAGTCTATCACAAAGCCCCCAAACAATCCCATTGTCGCACTTAGCAGCTATTTATTGACCCGCGAGTTTTCAAGGTAAGAAACTGTGCTGCCAAAACAGACGGAAAAATAAAATGCTATCATGGAGAAACCTGACAACAAAGTGTAAAATTCCTGGCTAGTGGGCATCAATTCTCAGCATTTACCCAACGCTGTCCAGCAGATTTATTACCATTTTCTGACTGACTGGACTTCCACCAAGTAAAAGCCACAGAAAAGGATTTAATGTTGCAGTGAGGAGGAGAGAATTAGGTTATTTTCTATAAAGTCTTACTGAACATGTGTTTTATTTTTATTTACACAGAATATTTAACACTCATTCCAAATACTGTGCCTTCCCAAAGTAGAAATATCATGTCTCACATTATAATCACAAACTTCAATGTAATATTATCATTAATATTTTTTTAAGTATTTTTTTTTACTTTAGATGTTTGTATTTCACAGTAGACAGACAAGAAAGTGGGCTGTGAGACAAGGGCAAAACCTGCGGCAAAGGTCAACTGGACCAGGATTCGAACCCGTGATGGCATCGAGGGTTACGCGCTCTATTTTCTGCACCTCCTTAGGGCCCAACTTCAATGTAGTTTAACCTCATTTTAGGTGGTAGAGAAACCCAATTTTATACACAAATAAAAAAGGTTCAAATACTGGTAAGGGTAGAGTTCATTGGATCAGTATTTTTCAACCCTGGTCCTCAAGGCACACTGCCCTGCATGATTTAGATGTTTCCTTGCTTCAGCACACACCATTCAGATGATTGGAGTTCAGCAAAAGCCTGCTAATCAGCCATCAATTGAAATCATGTGTGCTGAAGCCAGGAAATGTCTAAACCATGCAGGACAGTGTGCCTTGAGGACTGGGGTTGAAAAACACTGCATTGGATGATGATTGAGGTAACTACAGAAAAATACAGGGAGAAAACTTGTGAGAGGCTGCAAAAGATTTAACACTAAAGCAGAGATTCACTTTCCAGCAGGATAATAAACCTAAAATTCAGTCACAAATACAAAAAATAACTTGGACAAAAGCATATTGATGTGTTGAAATAGCACAGCCAAAGTCCAGACTTACATAGAACTGAGAATCTATCGAAAGAATTAAAAATTCACGTTAAAGACATTCTTCAGTCGATCTGACCAATCTTGATCCATTTTAAAGTAAAACTGGCACAAAGTTCAGTCTCCAGATGTACAATGTTGTTAAACTCAAACCCCACAGGCTCTGATAACAGCCAAAGATGGTTTCTGTGAAGTATTGATTCTGAGTGTTAAAAACAAATGCACACTACACTTTTTAGATTTTCTCTATTAACAATTAGTAAAGCATGTAATGACTTCAATCTTATTCACAATCAGGCAATATTTTGTGTCAGTTCGCTGGGATTAAATCCCAGCAAAACATATTGAAGTTTGTGTTTGTAATACTACAAAGTGTGAAAAATTTAAAGGCATTTTCTTAGTGTAGTTTGTCCCATGTAGTCCTCTTCTATTTTATATCTAAGAAAGACTTGCACATAACTTGTGTTTATTATAATTTCAAACTTTGGGCCAAATTGTATGATAAAAGCTAAAATGGATAGATAGATTTATCTAATAACTACGAGCTAATAATGTTCAATAATTTATATTAAATCTGCTTGTGTTCCACTTTTCAACAGCTCACGGTAATTGTTGCAGAAAGTTTAAAAATGTACTAAGGAGTGGATTGCGTGACTGGGTGCCAGACAGCCTGAGTGTTGATTGTTTGCTTTCGAAACTGTTTGCAGTTTGCAAAAGGGTGAGACAAACAGTGGAAAGTAGATGGGAGTCAACATTTAGATGTGTCCAGGAAGAAGTGAGATCAAATTTGTTTACAGTTATAGATTTTCCATTTGATGTGTGAAGACTGAGGAAAACAAAACCTGTATGCATACTGAGTAACCGCAGTGTTTCACTTCTGGTTTTTTTATGTTGAACACAACTTTCTGAACCACTCTGAAGTGATATGCGAGGATAAACCACTGTGAAAAAGCATTTGCCCCTTACAGACTTGATCAAGATTTTCTTTTCCACATGTCAACATTTTTTGGATCGCCACATACATGTTAATTTCCAACAAAGATAAAGTGAGTAAAAATACAACATGCAGTATTCAAATGATGATTTTATGTTTCATAATTTCATCTATGTGAAAAAGTAATTGTGCTAAAACTAATAAGGCCTTATGGTTATGAACTGACTATTCTTGACTATCTGGTAGGGGGCAGCATTTATGGCTCAATCAATTAGGGCAAATTGTCCTGGTTCTGGAGCAGCAAGTCAGCCCAGAAAAATCACATTACTACTGTTACACTTGACTCCCAAGATGGTCTTTTACTGACATGTTTTGTAAGCTTCATGCCAAATGCAACACTTTTCAAAACGTTTCACTGTCGTCTCATCACTCAACATATTATTTTCCCAAAAGCCAACAAGATGATTTCAGAAAAGTGAGATTGGTGTCCGATCAGAGTAGGAGGCTCATGGACTTCACCTATGGAGAGTTTTTTCTGCAACAGAACAAATAAAACAAAAAGAGGGAAAAACCAGAAAGAAACAAAATCCTCTGAGAAAGTTCAAATTAATTACGATATTTATACTTAGAGGTATAAATGCTTGAATTAATGTTTATATTAAATCCCTCTGCTGAGCAGGAACAATGTTTGTAAAGAGGGCTAAATGTGGCCAGTTACAGTCATAGGGTGTCCACGCTTAAAAGTTTTCATGAGAACTATAAAACCTTTAAATGGCTTTCAATCAATGATATTTTTGTTTTTCTGTTTTCTGCAATTTCTTAACACATTGAGCATAATGTGTTGTTTTTTTAGATCTTTTATGCTACTTTATGTGGTCAGATAAAGTGGGGAAAAAAGTATTTAGTCAGTCACCAATTGCGCAAGTTCTCCCACTTAAAAAGATGAGAGAGGCCTGTAATTGACATCATAGGTAGACATCAACTATGAGAGACAAAATAAGAAAGAAAAATTTAGAAAATCGCATTGTCTGATTTTTAAAGGATTTATTTGAAAATAAGGGTGGAAAATAAGTATTTTGTCAATAACAAAAGTTCATCTCAATACTTTGTAATATATCCTTTGTTGGCAATGACAGAGGTCAAACGGTTTCTGTA
>CAEGAE010084353.1:0-17493 GCA_903067095.1 Girardinus metallicus
TGCTGTAGTTGGGGATATGTTGTTTGCTGCTGAACATCATCATTCTGTGGCTAAAACAAACATGATTTTTACATCAACTTCTAAGTTATGTGAAACTTCTGTTAAAATCATTTGAAGGCTCAGAATCAGTCCAGTACCAATCCACACTCTAGGGGAGAAAAACTCACCTGTTATGAATAAAATTTTTAGCTATTGGAGTAATGCTTAAGAGAAATTAATTTAATCAAAGAATGTCATTAATATGTATTCCATCTTAAGTTGGGCTTCAACGATTGCAGTTTTCTGACCGATCCCTGGATGCCGTTCTTTAAAAAGCCTGACCTGTCGATTTTGATTTTGGCTGATATTAATTTTTTTTTGTCTGAAATGTCACTAAATATAGCTAAGATGGGCTTCGCGTGTAAGTTTCGGCCAATCACGTTCCCCCAGAATTAAGGAAATCGGCGCCCAGAAATCAACTGGTCGATAAGACAGTTGGTCAATAAATGTATCCTATAATATATATGTATATAATGTAAACAGCACTGCCAGAGATGCAATAAGTTTATAGCAGGTGTATGAATGACCTAATGATTGGGCTGCTGATTGCAGCCAGTCTACACTGTTAGCAGAGCTAGAGGGCCCCAAAACCAAATGTTGCTTAGGGCCCCATGGAGGCCTTCCCCCATAGGGGAAGGACTCTAACTGGTCCTTCCCCTCAGTTAGATCTCTATGCAGCCAGAGGTTCAACTTCGTTTTTAATCTGTTAATAGCAGAAGATAGGTTTTCAACACATCTACTCTTATCATTTTTGGTGATGGTGATTCCTAAGTACAACATTTTGCTTAATTGGTATATTGCTCATCAAGAATAGAACACAATCCTTAATAGCAAAAAGTTCTTATTGACATTTAGATATAAACCAGAGGCTCTAGAAAAGGTCTGATTAATAGGCTCAAGGAACCTGTTCGGTTACGCAAAAAATAAAGTGTAGTATCATCTGCTTTCCTGTTTGCTTTCCTGTTGAAGCCTTGTATGGGCCTTGTATCGCCCTAAGATGGGTTGAACAAAGTTGGCCAGCTAGGAGGAAGAGATATGGAGAAACAAGACAGCCCTGCCTGATGCCTCAATGTAACTGAAATCTAGGGGAAATTTCTGATTTTAACTTTATAGCACTGTTGCCATTAGTATAAAGAGTTTGAATAGCTTTAATGAAGAAGGGACCAAATCCAAATTTTTCTAAAGCTAAAAATAAAAAGTTGTGCTCTAAAGAATCAAAAGCTTTTCTTGAAGTCGAGAAATAAATCTGAATAATCTTTTATATCTAGGACCAACCTTATATATTGTTGGATATGTGACATCCTTTCCTAAATCCTGACTGAGTCTCGTCAATAATATCATCTAAAACATTTTTAAGATGCTTGGCCAACACTAAAGCAATTATTTAATAATTGTTATTTAACAGACAGATAGAGCGCCAGTTATCTAAAAGAAGAATGCCTTTTTTTTTTTTGGCTTAGGAATTAGGGTGGTAAGGCCTTGAGTGCGGGTAGCAGGGAAGGTTCCCTTGTCAAAGCTTTCCAAATATACTTATAGAAGAAAACTCTGAGCTTAAGCCATCTACCCCTGGAGATTTGTTCATCTGTTCGCATTCTAACTAAAACCAGGAAGATGGAGCACATCACACTAGTGTACTGGTAGCCTGATATGTTTGCAGTACTGTAGTGTGTATTAAGCATGTAGTGTACAAAGCGGAAAAGAAGATAAAAGACATTGATAAGTAACTGAAAAGTGCACTTCATTAGCAATTATAGTAAACCAAAAGTGTAATTGCAGCATACTGTAATCGCACTACTAATATATAAAATATGTAATGCCAATATGCTTAAAATACATTCTAAATATATTTTAAATTTAACTCAATCATTACATTTAAAATAGTACACTCAAAATATACTAATCGAACATATTACAAAAATGCAATATACTTAAAGTATACTAAGTATAACTTTAGTTGTTCCAAAAAAGTATGTGAAAGTACACTTAATACAGTTTAGGTTGTGCTAAATACAATTTATTTAATATTAAAATGCACTAAGCACAAAATTAGTTGATCCAAAACAACACACTTCAAGTATACTAATCCTGAGCAAAGTTGAAGTGTACTCATGATTAGTCTGACTTATAGTATGCTAAAATTTGTCATGCTTAGTTTATTTTTCATCAGGGTAGGAAGATATCAAATATTACATTATGGCGAAGGTATATATCTAACCGTCAGTAACCAGGGAAACAATACCACTCTATAATGTAGGCGAGCATGTATGGAAAAACTGTGTAGGGTCTCGTCTTCTGTATGTTTTTAAGGCTGCTGCAGTGTAAGGGGAAACATTGTTTATGACATAAATGTGGTGTGAATTCAGGCAACATCAGTAATTTGATCAACACATCAGGAGGATGGAAGTATGGGTGGTTTCTAAGCTCGCTATTTCCGACTTTTGTAAATACCGCCATCTGTGAGGCCCTACCAGGTTTTTTACTTTCAAAGACAAATTAGCTCAACTTGAACAAATGGAAGCCATAAATAAACCCGTCAAAAACAACTTTGAAATACAATTTACAATTTCAGTCGCCCTGTTCAATACTACCGTCTCTCACTTCTGACGTCCATCATAGTGCTTCGAATGATTAAGTGAGGTATTGGCAAAGGGTCAATACATTGCCAGACAGTCACACCCACTAGAAGAAAACAAACGCACCCAGTATAACACTTTTATTCTACTGGCTGAGAGGTTGCCAGGTGATGGTACTTTTTGTTTCGAGAGTGAGCAGAAAAGAATTCAAGGTTTGCATGCGTAGATTTGATCCAGGCAGAGAGAAGTTTTGAGAGAAAGGTTTGAGAGAACACAATGAATATTTGAAAGAGAGCAGAAGCTTTGAGTACAGCAATTGCAAGATTTGAGAACAGCACATGAAGTCCTGCTTCATGTGCTTTAAAAGTTTTGAAAACAAAAGACATGGAATCCTTCTTTCAGACTGAAAATGTGTGCTCTTGATTTATGGCCGAAAAAAATCCCCCACACTGGAGACAGACATCCTGAATCCTCTTCAGGAGTTGTCTTTCTGCTAGAAGGGAGCAGATCCTCTCTGCTGTCCCCTGCTGTTAACTTAGGAGATGAATTGCTGCAAAAATCCTTTTCATTGCATTTTGATGACTTCATTAGAAAACTGATTGATATTATTTAAGTTTATTTTTAAGAAAGTATTTAATTTGACTTGCCTTTGAGTCTTTGTGTGTAACATGCGCCTGAAGTAAATGACTTAGACCTACAGACAACTTTGAGATGACTTGTTGGGATTTGAGACTGCATAAACAATAGAGAATCAACTAAGCTCAGTTGAGTATATTAACAAATAAAAGGATAAGTTTGTAGTTGATTTAAATTCATGTGCAATAATGTAAACAACGAAAAATGTCAATGTTACATGACTGCAATTAAATAAAATTAAAATGATGAAAAATTTTGCTCTTCATCTAATTGATACTGAAGATAATTTTGTGATTCGCCTGGAAGCAGACTTGTTTAGCCGTGGTTTTCCTATCCTGCCTGTAGGATTGCATTCTGGCCAGAGACAAAACAGATAATTGGATTCACATTGTGTCTGTGGGGGTGTAGGGAACAAACCCCACCTCGCCCCAGGATGGTCCACAGCAGTCGGTGTGATGGTGATGTTGTTGTGACCCTGCCTCTCAGGGGTCACAACGAGGAATTACAGAGTTGGCTGTCAAGCTGAGACCAATACTCTTCCCAGAGGTAAGCTACCTTCAGAGCTTCTGAACCCACCCAGCAAACCACCACACTAACTCTTTTTTTTCTTTTCTTCTCCTGTTTAGCACAGCACTCAGTATCTCTCACTGCATAGTTCTGCCGCCATTGGGTTTACAGAGCTGTTGTTGTCCTCCAGGGCTGAGAGAAGGGAGAACAAAATACAGACTACAACAGAGCTTTGCCAGTGAGCAAGAATGCCAGTTGCTGTAGGCCAAAGGTTGCTTATGCAGCTTATAAAAAATAAATATACAAATAAAAAGTAACAATCCCACTTGTGGTGGATACTCTTACCACCACACCGTGTTACTATTTTTTCTTGTAATTTACATTATTATTAGTTACAGATTACATTATCCATGAATATTTTTTCACCATGATGGAAAACACCTTGAATTCCAAGGAGTTTCCCACCCAAGTACTGGCCAGGTCTGGCTCTGCTTAGCTTCTATGATAGGTCAAGAATAGACTTAACTGGAGTAGTTTGATATGGGGGGAGTTTTCTGCCATAATTCAATGGCAGAAAAATTCCCCCATACACAAGTATTAAACGTTTTGAGAAAAAAAGACATGAAATCCTGCTTTCAGTCTGAAAATGTATGCTCTGGAATTATGGCAGAGAAACTCAAAGATGCACTATAACGTATAGTGCATCTTTGTCCATGGTTCTGGAGGCGGGAGCAAATGGGAACACTGGAAACAGAGCTGGGAGATGATAAATAACTTGAGTACGAAAGTTGAGTATCATTATGAATGTAGATCTACATTATGACTGATGATGATGGGTCTGCCAAGGGGAGGAGAAGGGTATCTTGGATTTGGGTCTTTGTGTGGAGGAATCCCGAAGCTGGAAGCAGAGAGTTTTCTGGAGCAGTCAGAGGGGAGCTGCTGGATGGTGAAATCGTTGGAGGGCAGACATGTTACACAGAGTTGCTGAGGTACGAGAGGAGCAGAGAGTTGCCAGTCATAGAAATTAAACCAGAAGTCATCAGATAAACTTGAATCAAGCAGAGAAACCTGGTCAGCACAAGGAGCTTCATTCAGGAAGTCCCTAAGAAAATCTTTAACGAAAACCACAACAACTAAGAGTGGATCCACTGGATGAGACAGACCCTGATTGAGGAGGGTATTTATTGGGGGGACTCATGCCAGGATCAGGTCCTGTCTGTAAAGCTTGGTTTATATAGTTTTCAGTGTCTACATTGCATGTGACTGTGGCAACGTTGCAACTGAATGGAAGGATGAGAACAGGAGTTATCGGATGAGTATAGTCTGGAAAGAGCATCAGGTTTGAGATTCTTGGAGCCTGGACAATAAGAGATGGAGAGATTAAAATAAGACAAGACCAAGGACCAGCAAGACTGTTGGGAGTTGAGTATTGTGACTGATTGACAGCAGGAGAGATTTTTATTGGTCCAGACCAACTCGGGTCTGGACCAATTGTCAACCAATGACAACACCAATGCCAAAAGTTCCTTGACCACCACATCATAATTGTGCCACCACATCATAATTGTGCTCAATGGGACAAGGCAGCACAAGGATGAAGTTTATTGTCAGCGCTGGAACACTGAAAGAGGACAGCACTGACCCCAGTCTCAGAAGCATCAACCTCAACAATAAGTTGTTTGATGAAATCAGACTGAATGAGGAACTGGTTCATGAACTAGAGGAAGGCATCTTTACATGCTGACACCAAAGCACCACTTCAAAGAGGTATGCTTTGATGCTAACCATCAATATGCATTTTATCTTGGAATGCCGTTTTCCCAGCAATCCTTCCACTAAGTCTACTTTCTGCAATAATTGACTTCAAAGCTAATAAGTACAAATTATTTGCTACAGCACTGGTGGTAAAAATTCAAACCTTTACATTGAAAGTGTTCATGAATTCACAGGCATTAGATCAGAGGATCTCATTTTCTACAAGTGATTTCCAGTTTGTTCTTGTGCAAATAGGTTATCAGCATAAACCCGTTTACATTAATCCAAATGCGAGGCATGAGGGCTTATAAAATGCATTATTAGAAGAGCAGCAACAATTTTTTATGCCTCACAGGGCATTCTGCCCTGAACATATGAAACTAGTAAGTATGTTAGTTAATTTGTGAAGCTCTTTGCATTTGCAACCTAAGTTGAGATTTGGCTAAAGCTGCCAGGGCCATTTCACTGTGGTGCCTGGCTGAATTCCCCCTTCGGAAAATACATGTTTTACTCTGTGAGCCAGATCAAAGCAAAGACGCTGGGATCAAAGGCCGGCATCACGCTGCTTTGGTCACATCTGTGTTGTTTACACGAATGCTAAAGGCACTTATATCAAATATTACAAACTTTGAAAGATATATGTTTGAATTAAAGTATTTTGATGTCACTTTTGAAGTACATCAGTGCATTTGGGAATAATTTTGAAAATCTCTCCACAATTTCACAACAATTTTGCAAGCTTTAAACAAGATGAAGACATTTCCGTTGCAGAGTATACATCAGTTTGCATCTCTGCTCCCTTTTAAAATTCTGACACAACTTTAGTATCAACAATAAAGCCTATAGGCACGTCTCTCAATAGTGAGCCAGGCTTTTGGTGTCCGTGCAACAGACTCAACTTTGCAGGTTCAAATACACCTGTTTTCTAACTCTTTGAAAATAATGAACCAGAGAGAGCAAACACTGATACATTTTCTTCAATCGCTGTTTATCTGTCAATGTCTGCTGTTCCTGGAAAAAGATGAGACAATATGGGGGGTGCAAGGCGAGCAGAGGGTGGGGTGTAAGGGTAAGGGAGTGAGGAGGAGAATAAGGGTATTTCAATGACCTGTGAGCAGGCCTGCTGTTGAGCTGGGGGCTAAACAACCCACCACCGCCACTCCTACTATTGGTTGGGGAGGGGAACAGAGGCTAACTGGATTAAAGACAGCACCTAAATACTTGTAGAGGAGAAGACCATCTCTGACAGACTACCAGAACCCAAATATGGTTTGTCTTTGCAACATTATCCAACCTCTTCCACTGTCTGTCATTGTTGTTCAACTCTTCCTCCATCTTGTTTACATAGACTAAGGCACCATATGCATAGCAAAACTCCCACCCCAAATCATAATGCCTTTCCAAACCTCCATATCTTTCTTACTGACTTCAGCAGACCCACAACAGATTGAAGATAAATAAATTAGGATTTGAGAGTATGATATGTCAGATCTTGATTGTACGCATGGCTGTGAAAACACTTTCCCGAGTTTCGTGCCATTAATAAGGCACAAATCCACCAGGAGATGAGAGTGTCACATCTGTTTGGCAGAGTTACTGTTTGGTCACAGATTAACCAAACTTTACTCAAACCAACGTTCACCCAACCAATCTATATGTGTTTTGCAGACTTCGAAAAGGTGTTCAGCTGTGTCACTCAGGGAACCCTGTGAGGAGTACTAAGGAAGTATGGGGTACCGAGCCCTTTGATACAGGCTCTTAGGGCTGTATCAAAGGGCAGCCCTAAGAGCTGCCCTTTGATACAGCCCTGTATGACCGGTGTCAGAGTCTGGTCCACATTGCTGGGAGTAAATCTGACTTGTTTCCAGTGAGAGTTGAACTTTGCCAAGGCTGCCCTTGGTCACTGATTCTGTTCATTACTTTTATGGTGTTGAGGGGATCCATTTTGGTGGCCATAGGATTGCATCTCTGCATTTTGCAGATGATGTGGTCCCACTGGCTTCATCAAGTCATGATCTACAGCTTTCACTGCAGCAGTTCGCAGCAGGGTTTGAATCAGCCGGTATGAGGATCAGTCCTTCCAAATCCAAGGCCCTGGTCTTGAGCCCTAAAAGGGTAGAGTGCCTTCTGCAGGTCGGAGAAGATGTCCTACCAGAAGTGGAGTAGCTTGAGTGTTGACAGTCGGATTGACGCAGCATCTGCAGTGAAGCGGGCACTGTGCCGGTCTGTTGTGGTGAAAAGGGAGCTGAGTCAAAAAGCAAAGCTCTCGATTTATTGGTCGATCTACATAAGCCTCATCTATGATTTTGGGGTTTGGGTCATGATAAAAAGAACGAAGTCACGGATACAAGCGGCCGAAATGAGTTTTCTCCATAGGGTGTCTGGTGAAGAGCTTGGCCATCCGGGAGGCTCGCAGAGTAGAGACGCTATTCCTTCATGTAGAGAGGAGCCAGTTGAGGTGGATCAGGCATCTAATTAGGATGTCTCCTGGATGCCTCCCTGGTGAAATGTTCCAGACATGTCCCACTGAGAGGAGACTAGAAGAATACCCAGGACACATTGGAGGGACTATGATTGTTGGCTAGCCTGGGAACACCTTGGGATTCCCCCAAAGGAGCTGGCCCAAGTGGCTCGGGAGAGAGAAGCCTGGGCCTCCTTACTCGGGCGGCTACCCCCGTGACCCGACTCCAGATAAGCAGAGGGAGGGAGGGCTGTAAAAACATTTTATAGCCCCCCCTGTGGGTGGGTGGGTAGATGGATGGATGGAATTATATCAAAATCCAATTATATTTCATCATTGTTATATTTTGTCTAAATTTGGTATCCTGGATGTTTCTAATTTTTTAAGTCAGAACTTTTTAAAATGGATTTTTAAAACTGACGAACCAGTTTCTGAATCAATCACGTGGTACGTTTGAAGCTTGCAAGGCCTCAAACGTTACAACCAGCTCCATCAACACAAGACTCAAAATGTGCTTCATAAAAATCCTCCTGGATTACTCGACACACACTTCAAAGCCTCGGCACAGAAGATACATCACTATGTCACAGTACTTACCTGCCTGCTCGCTCTCCAACGGGCTGCCTCTGGGTGGCCGATTCCTGGATTACCACCCCAGTTTCTGATCAATGCCGGTCTTGCCTCATCAAACAATCAAACCAGTCTGTCAGCAGAACCCAATGTCTTCTCCCTCAGCAAAAATTAAGACTGATCATCCAAAAGTACATCCAAGTTAAACTTACCTGTGAACTTCGGACATCTAACTCCGTTTCCCTTCTAGAATCTATCAATCCAGTTCCATTCAATGTCTCCTGAATTGCACATTTCATGCCTTTGCACATATTGTAAATAAACTTGCTACTTTCATTCTGTGGTCTTTGTAAGATTATGCATGTGTAAGATTATGCATGACTTTTGTGAATTATTTACAGATCTTGAGTTCCAGCAGCAGTGAGTTATTTCTGGAAGGGAAAGAAAGGGATTAGTGACACTCTGTTGGCACTTAATGCTAAGGATGATGATTTAATAACCCAGGTAAGTAGATCCACTAACTTTTCTCATGAAGATAAGTTTCAGGGTCAGAGAACACAGCAGTTGCAAAGAAGCTATATTACCACATCCACACATTGGGTGTTGTGTGCTTTAATTGTTCCCTGAAAGATTTGGGAATGAAAAGAGACAAACCTTCTAACTGTAGAGAAACACTATAAAAGTCACACAGATGTTATATCATAATCATTCAGCCAATGAATCACAGATACATTGGGGGTTATTTGGCTCAGTTCAGCAAGCAGGTCACTGCTTCAAGGTTGTAACTGGCTGACTGACAGTTTGTTCTCACAGGGCTCAGTGGCCTGAGCATTTCATGTGTAAAGCAGCACTGGCCTGGATGGTTTCAGATGTCATAAGGAGTAGCTGGCAGGAGGAGAGCAGCAACAGCAGATGCAGATCAACACGCTCAGGGCCTGAAGCAAACCCTTCGAAGCAAATGCCTGCTCAAGCAACCGGAAGAGGTGACAAAACACATCAGGTAGCTCTGCCTTTCCGCATCATTCTCACCCATTCTTGTCACATATGTTTGAGACTTTCACATCAGAAAGAAATGGCCACTGAAAGTGACAAGCTCTGAGGCCGGACAAAAGCAGAAAAGACATTTAACTGGTCTTTTGACTGGCTCCCAGATGTTCACTAATATCTTCAAACGAGACTAAAGTGAGACATAAATATTTATACCAAAATAGGCTCCTATGTTCTCAGAGATAATTAATACAATAAGTGCTCAGGGCACACAGGGCAAATGTCAAAATCAGGCTAAATAAGTCTGATCATTTTATTTAATTCTTATTTACAATAAATTAAAGACTTAAGGTAAAGTCAGTGCTGAATGTAAGAAACAAAAATCATAACACCAGGAGACAATTATTTAATTTTTAACTAAACTGAATATTTGTGCCCACTTTTTTACAAGGATGGTCAGGAGAAAATCTTCTATGGTTATTACAACCTACCTCAATTCCAGTGAAATTGGGACATTGTGTAAAACAAATAAAAAACAGAATATGATGATTTGAAAACATTTTTCAACCTATAATCAATTAAATTCACTACAAGACAAGATTTTATATTAAAATGGATAAACTTCATGGTAGTTTTGCAAATATTCACTTACCGTATTTTCCGGACTATAGAGCGCACATCACTATAAGCAGTTTTATAGTTCAAAAAATACAGTATTTTGATTTTAATGCCCCACACTACAAAGGGATCAACCCACCCACCCACCTGGCATGCACCTGTGCAAACATGCAAACAAAAATATGTCACCACAACTGCAACATCCACCCAGGAGAACACCACCTCCTTCATCACCACCCAACAAACCTAAAGTCCAGCAACTCACTTCTGAAAAGGGACGGAAACAATCCACAACACACGCTGCATGACCTCGGGGACAACCCGTCAGCACGCCTCTGCAATGGCAGCAATTCCTGTCCACCTGTCCACACGCCAGATATCTCCAGATGAGCCGACCAACCACCCCAAGCAAAGAACAACCCACCAGCTGACTCAATACAAATTGAACTCTGCTGCCCCAGATTGCGCAGAGCCAAAGGAAAAAGCAGCGGTGGAAGGCTGGCGCAGCACTCAAGAGAGGCATTCCCACAGATCATCAGAAGCTTTAAACCTCTAAGCACTGACTAGATCTTGCATTGGGCCCCCAACAAGCCAGAAATGGCCTTACAGTGGTGGCATCAAAATTTAAATGTGATTCATTGCTTTCAGTTCAGTGTCCATATTCTTTAAAATAAAAAAGTCAAAATACCTTGACATGGCTAATGGCACTGGATTTGAAAGATACAAATCATGTGCTTCATTAATAGAAGTAGTTTTACCAGTTGAAAGCAGGTTGGATAGTTGGGAATTAAAATCATTTTTGACTTCCATCTGTTTAACAAATACATCAGCTAGACCACATGGTCCTTATACCAACTCTTCTTGAACCAATCGCCTGAGAACTTGGAAGAATATTCTATCCTACATTGCCCCTGACAATAGTCCTATTTGCTTACAACAGTTGTCCAGTTGTCACAAAAATATCTTAAAATGCATACAGAATGAACCCCACTAATAAATAATGTGATCAAAAGTAGATAAATAAATACAGCATAAAACTTATTGATGTCTTCAGCAGTATTCTGATCAGTTGACTGATGCTTTTTGAGTCTTTACAGATGGCAATACACAAGCCACAAAACTTTATTGGAAGGGTCGTTTTTATTTCTTCTAATGAAATAACAGAGAATACAGCAACATAAAACTGTTATACACAATACCAATTCAAGCTTTAGCAAAATTCAGAACAATATGTAGAACAAAGTGACCCACGTGTAAAATTTGCTTAGCAATTTACAGAGAAATTAATAAAAATAGAATCATTTTCTGGATTTTAAAAGCTAAGGACAGTTTTGCCATTTGTTTTTGCATTTTACTGGCATGGAGGTGGGAGGAAGGGGTTTGGGAACAGGGAGGGGAAATTGCAGGGCAGGGTGGCAGACCAAGTCCAGTTATCAGTCCTTGAGGGTTCTTGAAATTTCATATAATCTACAATGACACAGTTGTTCCTGCAATAAGTTACAATACAGTAAAAAATTAAATGCTTGTGTGGATTATTCTTTTTTATACACAGAGGGATGTTTGTGTAATGTTTAGGAATATAAAAGCATAATTTATATTTCAGGAGTTTGACACCTTGACACTTTGGCACTTCTGTTTTGAATTTCAACATGCGGTTTGACATGTTTGTATTAATAACAGTGTGATCTCAGAGGGCCATGGCCTCGGGCTACTTGAACAAGACTACCAAAAAAAGGGTTTCAAAAGGAATTGTAGAGTAGCCTGGGGACTTGTCAAAATCAGCTCTGATACTGTTGCCCTGAAAAAAAATCCATTACCCACACATGTGGGGGGATGGTAGTTAATAGGAGTGTGAATGAAGCTGATGTCTGGGAGCTTTTTTTCAATGTTCAGTGCTAATATTCAGACTCCTTCTGCATCATGATTATGCCTAATCTGCTAAACTTTATATTTTTTGCACTACAATGTTTGTTCACCCCAGCAGTAGCGTTTTCTCATATGGACCCCCCCCCCCCCAACCACTGCGGTGCCTCCCCTGGTTCTCAAATACCCTCCACTCTTAGAATCAGAGGATCTTCATGCCAATAAAAGATCCTCTATTGCAAACGCCCACACCGGTCAACAACTTTGTGGATGGGGAGACATGCCACGCCAGAAGGGCGGTTCGTTCAGGGCACTAGGACTGCCAGAATTGTCTTGACTAAATAGATTTACACAATGTAGATCTCTGTTACAGACTGTCAACAGGAGCCTTTTGGCTCCTGTTTTTTAAAACTACATTTTTAACTTTTCTCTACAAGTCATGTCATAGTTGATCTGCAATGTTTATCCATGAAAACTAATAACCAAGATATCATCAAGTTTTGACAGCAGACTCAGTGTTTTTGCTTTATTTGCTTTATTAAAAACACATAATTTCCCCATCTTAAACTTCTAAATTTTAGAATTTTCTTTGTAAAAAAAATTAGCATTACAAGTCCTGGTAGAGTGCAGTTCACAGGAGGGTTTGATAACCTACCAATAATGTTAAAAAAAGGCGTGAATATTCTTTATATTTAAGTTAATGTGTCAGGACTCAGGGTTTTTGAGTTTGGTTTTACTTCTAATCATGTTTGAGTTCATGTTAAGTTAGTCCTTCATGGCCATTTTAGTTTTATTATTTTGATGTAAATTATTTTGGATAGTATTGTCTTGTTTCTTACTTTCCTTCTTTCAGTTCACTGGTAGTGTTTTTAGTTATGTCTAGAATAGAATAGAATAGAATATACTTTATTGATCCCCAAGGGGAAATTGCTTATTTGTTGACTAGTTACTCCAACTGAGGTAATAAATATCAAAAACACAAATACAAACACATGAGATAAAGTTTATAAAATACATATACATGCACATGCAAATACATTAATCAATAAATAATCTATTAATGAGTATCTATATAAATGTCTATTTCTTACTTATTTCATCACCCTAGGTTCAGTTATTCTTATATGTCCAAGTCTATGTATGCCTTCCTTCAATGGTCTAGTTGGGTTGTTTCTTTAGTCCCTCTAGTTGTTCCTCATTTCAGTTCCCTCATAGTTTCTCTAGTTTTCCTATCTAGTTACCTTAGATTTAGTTCTGTTATGTCTGCATCCATGCCCTATCTTCCTTTAGTAATTCTAGTTAACAACAACTTTGGGGCAGAGGTGCCAGAAAGGTGATTTGCAAAGGCCACCAAACAGACTTGGACTGCCTCTGATTACTATCACATCCCATCTTGGTTGGTTCAGATTCTTATGTTTATTGACTCTTACAAAATTATTACCCTTGATCAAACCAAAAATAACCACCCAATAGGTGTTTTTTGGTGGAATCATTTAACCACAGACTACGAATAAATAATAGAAACTGGCCTTAGTTTCCATTCCCAGGATGGATATGACTAGACACATAGTTTATATGGAATACCCAGCAGAACTATTCTGTTGCCAAAAAACTGGTGCAAAAAGGATCAGATGATCAGCACTTGCATAGTGTTGCTGCACAGACTATTGCAGAGAAATCAACACAATACCTGCTTGTAACTAGGTTGAATATGCTTTATTTTTGTTTATCAGGACTGTGGCAGCATCATGAACTGGAATGGCAATAGTCTTAGTGTGTATTGTAACTTTTTATTACTTTGTTGAAATGTGCTGACAAATAAACTTAGTGGTGATTATAGTGCCTTCAGGTTATTTGCTTATGCTAGGTTTAGTTTTTTCTGCTCCTTTGTTCCCCTTTGTATTTACTGTGTTTATATCTCCTGCTCTCATTTTCCCTGCTCAGCTCCTCTGTCAGGAGTTTTACATTCCCTGATCCCACTCGGCTCTATCCAGAATGACACAGGATCCAGCTGAACAAGATCCAGAATGGATCCTCTTCAGTATATTAGCTTTCTGGTTTTCATGATTCATTAGTGGTTTCTTCCATTATACTGCCCATGGTCCATGCCCTTTTGTCCTTGTGCTCATTCTGTAGGGTTGTATACATCTTATCAATAAATGTGCCACTTTTTAAACTGTAGTGTTTGTCTGCATTTTGGTTCTATTCCTGACAGAAAAAAGATATATATTTTCTGGCACTTGATTTTCTCACCTGGAGCATGTCAGAACACTGTGTGACTACTCTGCCAATGAACCTCCTGCAGTGAAACTAACTAAATGCGTCTGCTTAAAGAGCAGCTTGGTTCCAGGTGTACAGGTATAGCTGGAGTTGACTGGAACTGGAGGCAGGTTTCCAGCGTCTCCACAGAACTATAGAAGATTAGAAGTTATACTACTTCCACCTGTTCTCTCCTTCTTCCTGTCCTTTTTTTTTTTTGAATGAATATACATTGAGCCAGGCCATAACAAAATCCTAAATAGCTGTTATTTTCATGAATGCCTTCCTTTATGCTAAAATTAAGAAAAAAATTATTAATTATTGTTAGTTTTTTTTCCTTTAAGCATAGGATGGAATTTCTCTCTCTGCTTCTGCATTTTTTGTAGACCACTGACATGGTATATAATTGTGAGGTCCTTTAAATATGCCCTATTTGACCCTACATCCTTGTACAAAATCAATATTGTCAAAGATTATTTGCCTAATTTCCCGTTGTGCAATTAGTTTGAACCCACAACATTTTTAACTAGCAACACTATTTTCATAATTGCCAGTTTAATTTTCTCAGAAGTGCTGCATCAAAATATTTTTTCTTCATTTTACATGATACAATAAATGGCTTAGCTATGTAGATGTTGCACATCTATTTACAGAGCTTGAAAACCTCCACAGTGAGTCACAGAACTAATTAATAATTCCCAGCTATTTGACGTACTGAGAAACATGGTAAAAGTGTATGTTTTAATAAAACTGCACAGCTCCTAACAGAGCAGTGTTTTCCTCGTCACTTCTCACCCTCTTGAACTGCCATGTTGGCCATCTGCTTGACTGCATGGAAGTGAGATTGCAGACTTACAATCAGTATTGAAGCTTTGTACAGCAAGAACATAGATTGGTTTAATTGACAGAGTCCTCCAGTCCAACTCACCTGAGTAGAGATAATTCCCTTATCCACATCAATGCAGAGTCTCTGCTGGGTGCGGTGAAAGGAGCTGTGGACCCGCTGTCTGCTGGCAGGATCTGCCAAAATCAATTAAACAAGCTTTGATAAATACTCACCTTACACTTGTGAACTATGTGAAAGAAACTGAACAAGAATTGCTGAGACAATTGCCTAGCTTTACTTCCATTTGCTGTCCAAAAATGAGCAAAGTTGGCTTTAAGTAATACCAAAGTCTTTGGATGTGATTCTGTTGAACCACATCCAAAGACTGATAATAACTCCTATGAATAACTCCAAAATGTGTGAAAAAAAATGTAAAAGATACAGATTTTCTTGTAGGGAGATATCTGTTGTTGCCAGATCAAGGAAGGCTAAGGGGCCACCAGAAAACATCACATCAAATTTGCAGTTTGGATAAAAATCAACACTACTGGGCTTCTCATTTTCCAATGGAAAAAGAGTTAGAATTACTAAAGGCTTTCTCGTTTGAAGCATCAAAATTGTCTCTCATTGAAATAGTTGCTTGATGAAAATGCCATATTCTTGTCCACAGGGAGGCTTCTTCTTCCCCTTCTCAACTTCAGGCTCAGGTCAAACTTTTTTGCACAGAACCCTGAACCATGTGTTGTATGGTGGATGTGTTTTGTGTGGAAATGCACTCCGACAGCAATGTTGTTATTTTGTTTAAAAAAACCAGATGGTGGAAGTGGACTTTCCACCATCTGGTTTTTGAATCTGCATGTGACATGAATATATTTAAGGAGCTGTGAGGAATTGTGTACATTTACATGATTCTTCACAATATACCTACAAACATTGTCAAATGGTTAAAAACCCCTGGATGGAAATTACAAAGTCGTTGTCTACAGGGGAGGTTGTCTACGGAGGAGGTCGTCTACAGAGGAGGTTGTCTGCAGAAAGTTGTGGCTCTTTCTCTGTGACTGTATTGATATGTAACATGGGGATTTACTGAGAAGTGGGAGAGGTGTCCCCAGGTGGTCTGCCTGTGTACAAATACAGATGTCCTGCAACCACGTGACCACACATTGACTGTTCAGCTTCAGGTGAAGTATGGGAAAACCTTATGCCTGCACAGATTTGTGCAGGCATAAGGTTCATTGTCCTCCTGCTTTTGTTGTGCAAACACACAGAAGCATGTATTTTTTTATTCAGCTCAAATTTATGGCAATTAAAATTTATGTGTGACATGAAAAGATCATAACTCATTTGAAAGATCATAACTCCAAGTCTGAAGACAGACTTAGAGTTATTTTATTGTCGTTGCACAGAAATTGGCAATGAAATGATGTTGCTTGACAGGTGCTCTGACCACCAGAGCGCCTAGAAAAAAAAAAGAAAAATCACAAGTGTGCCTATAAATACAATATTGTTAAATATATATATTCTTAGCATTTTCAGACAGTCTTAGTGGGGGAATTATTGGTGTCGAGCAATTTGATGCCAAATGGGAGGTAACTATTTCTGAGTCTGCAGCGGATGCTGCAGAATCTTCGTCCAGATGCCAGCCAGATGACCAGACCATGGAGAGGATGGGTGGAGTCAGCGAGGATCTGGTTTGCTCTGGCTAAGCAGCGTCTGGTCTAATGTCCAGATGATCCTCTCTGCTGTCCTCACCACTCTTTCCAGAGACTTCCAGTTTGAGGCCTTGCAGCTCCCAGACTAGATGGAGATACTGCTGGTCAGCAGGCTCTAAAGGCTAGAAGGTGAAGAGGATGGGAGGAGAGGGGGAAGCCTTCCTCTATAGAAAATATCCCAACACAATGAAAATATGAAAGACACAAATTTAAAAAATATATGGAGACAAAAGTTTTATTTACAAAGACTGGAGTGAAAATAGAAGGAAAAGCTATTTTAACAAATTTAATAGAATGAAAGCCCTATGAGACTTTTTTTATTATTTTCTAAATTCCACTTATTTTTAACAAGTTCCAATTTTTTTTAATTCCATTTTCTCCATCTTAACCATATTAATCCAAAATGTATGTAATGGGGGCTGCACAGTGGCTGCACAGTGGTGCAGTTGGTAGAGCTGTTGCCTTGCAGCAAGAAGGTTTTGGGTTTGATTCCCGGCCCGGGGTCTTTCTGCACGGAGTTTGCATGTTCTCCCTGTGCATGCGTGGGTTCTCTCCGGGTTCTCCGGCTTCCTCCCTGTCAGGTTGATTGGCCTCTCCAAATTGTCCCTAAGTGTGAGTGCATGGTTGTTTGTCCTGTGTGTCTCTGTGTTGCCCTGCGACAGACTGGTGACCTGTCCAGGGTGTACC
>CAEGAE010084360.1:0-17907 GCA_903067095.1 Girardinus metallicus
GCCTCTTGCGCAGAAGCCTGAAAAGCAATGGGTAACCTGAAAAAAAAAACCCCCCCCGTGTGGGCCATTAGGGCCATAATTATGTAAAAACAACACCCCCCCCCCCCCCCCCCCAAAACGCAGCTGGGATATAAGACTGTGAATTTTTTAAAGAAAAAAAAAGAAGTCCTCAAACATCAAGATAACAACTGAATCGATCTCCAACAAATCAATGGAGAGTAACTTGAAGGTTACTCTCCAACATTGGGAGTGTTTCTGATCTTTCTCACCATGAGAAGTTCATCTGGATCGACTCCTGCGGTGAAACATGGAGTTGATCCGTAGCACACTGAGCTAGTTGGGGCCCTTCATTTTGAAGGGTCATCTCTGCCGTTCGTTCTGCTCTCTCCTTGTGACCGTTTACTCTGGCATACTGAGGTCTAGGTGTTGATGTGTTTAGATTTCGACTAACTTGCCAGCAGTTGAAATTCCCCATTGATAAAACTGAGCTCCATTGTCAGCGGCTACATATGTAACCAACAATATCATTGCTGCCTTGGACAGAAAACAACACCGTGCTGCTCTATTTGTAGATCTCTCCAAGGCATTTGACTCAGTCCACCATCAATTACTTTTAGACAGACTGGAGAGTATTTGGATGAGTGATTCTTGTTGTCAGATGTGCCTCAGTGTGTCCTTTCTCATCTGGAGTGTTCTATATGTAGCGCTTTCTTTTCACAGGCCTATTAAATTTGCTCAATTCCACACAGATCCGAGCTCACCATTCAGTAGGTTGTGCAACTTTCTCTTAGACTCTATTAATCTCTGTTCTGTCCAGCTCTTCTTTAATTTTTAGTAGTAAGGTGAAGGCCACGCAGCAATGTGTACAGAATCAACCTATTGGCATCAACGTCAGCGTCAATTTCAAACTCAACTTTGAATGTTTCTGTATGACTGGATTTAGTGGGCTGCATATTTCCGTGTACAAGTTGTGTGTTTTTGTTACTTGACACATTTGTTGTATATCTGATTTCAATGAACTGAATTCTGTTGAATATGTGAATATCTTTTCTTATTTTATTTTTGCTGAATTTTAGTTTATAGCTTAGTGAAAGCGGATCGGTACAAACCCTCCTTTCTATGTTGAAACAAGTGAGGTGAACTGTGGTGTTGAAGTGTCCAATTGTTTACAGTGCCTCACATAAGTTTTGGACTTTTTCACATTTTACCAGACTATAAATACAAGACATTAATTTTTTTAAATAAATGTGTTTGGATCACTCTAGTGATTATTGTCTCACTTTACTTATAAACTTTGTACAGAAAGTCTCTTAATCTGCTTAATTTTCATTGTTCAACAAATTGTTATAATAGATATGCTTCATTTTGATAGTTTATGCAAAACTACCATTTAAATATTTCCTTTCTAAACTTAATCCAGCGCTTTGTCAGACATAGTGCTCCTTTTTTTTAACAACGACATCAACAACAACAACGGAAAGTCCACAAAACATCAAACGGATATAGACGTAGACAACAAGCAATGTTTTCTTACATGAGTGTTTGTGTTTGTGAACACAATGTTGGCCGTCAATCTCTTTTTACAAATCTTTCCTTCTTTGGTCTTTATTCTAGCTGCTTATCTTTTTCATCAATCAATCCACATACTTGATATGAAGGGAACAGATTCCTGGTATGCAGTAAATGTTTGGTGCTCTGTGTATTTGTGTCAAAAATAAACAGCTCAACACCGCAAAAGGTCAGTGTCAGGGGGTTTAAACTTAAAAAAAAAACTGCCAGACTGCTGCCATGTTTTTTTTTTTTTTTATTATTATTTTTATCTTTAAAGTGACAATAAAATACATAAAATATATTTCATCTTTCACGAAGGTTTGCTTGGTTTGGGTAATAACCTTCACACTGATTCCTTACCTGATTTTCTCACTCTTAAATGCAGTACATCATCCAACGTTTGTCAAAGTGATTTCTTGGTTCCAAACATCTGGCAGTAACCAGGCCTCAGGTATGGATGGTGACATTAAAAAGTTGAAGTATGCAATTTTTACAAAAAAAAAAGTTTCTTCCATGTTTATTTAAACTGTCACCATGTAGTAACAATATGGTCTGAGGCAGAAAATATGTGAAAAAAAAAATCTACTCCACTTCCTCCCATCTGCAGAAATGCACCGCTTCTGGTCAAAAACAACCAATCAGAGACAGGAGGCGGGTCTTAGCCATCAATCAACCTCTTTTACATTGCTCCTAGTGGAAAAAGAACTTACTGTTACAGGAAAACTATTTATCCGCCATCATCTGTGGCTGTGCTAACTAGCTTCAGCATTTGTGACAGGCTGTGTTGTGGTGAACCAGCAGAAAGCAAGACGGACAGGGTGAGCATGAGCAAGAGGATGATTGGCATAACTAAGGTCCGCCTCCTGGCTCTGATTGGTCGCTTCTGACTTACTGGTGTGTTTACCAGGTGGTGTTTACCAGTTCCTGGTCCAGGTTGGTATAAATTGCTCTTCCTCATTAAGTTAATTATCATCATTTGAAAACTAAATTGCTTTTTGTGTTTATTCTAATTATTCTTGGCTCATATTAAAATGCATTTGACACTTAAAAAAGGTAAAACTTAGAAGTCCTGTGAAGGTGCACATAACTTCATCACAGCGCTGTAACCTGAGCGTTGGTGAGGTAAATGTATCTGTGGACCCTGAAATTTGTTTATAAGGGAATCTGACTAAATCCAGTCTAGAAACTTACAGAAGTCCTTTTGGCAATTGTTAAGAAATGTACTGTAACAAAATGGAAATCAGATTCCTCCCTTGCAAATAAAATAGGGCTTTGTGATCAGCAGCTGTGTAACTCCAGTGAAAATAACCTGTTGGACGGAGAATATGGCATTTTAGTTCTTTTCTTCTTGCGTCATATCATTGTAAAAGTATTTTATTTTAGGTATGTCTTGTTGCTTGATTGTATCAGTGGAGACTACAGTCAACTTCCTCTGGGTGAGGAGTAGCTGTGGAAGTGAGCGCTCACCTCCTCTGTCTCTGTCTCTGTCCTACTCCCCTCCCAGCCTAACCGTCTATCTCTCTACCTGTCTCCTCCTCCTCCACAGTTCCAGGGCTTCTGAGGGGGCGGAGGGATGGAGTGGGGTGGGTGGAGGGGTGGGCTTCTCAATTTCTCTCCTGCCCAGAAAAATCAATATTGGGAGGCGGCCTGAAAGACCTCTCACACGAGTATTACAGCACAGCCCGGCACTCCGATAAGCCTCCTGTTACGTCCTCCCGGGACGGGGCTGGCCAGGCCCGCACTCCCCAACCCGGGGGTGGGGGGAAGCCATTTTGCTCTGGCCGCAGGGAAGAGCACCATAAAGGGTAAGATGTGGATCACAGGTCTATTGGTGTAAGCTATTAGTAACCTTAGAGTCCCTGAACTGTGAAGGTTCCTGTGCTGATTCCCACACACACACACGCACACCCGCGCACGCCCACACACAGTGTGAGGGAACAGTCACAATAAGTTCATGATACACAGCTCTGTCGTGCATTCGGGATGGGACGGTTTTGTTGCCAATGTATGCGCTACGGCAGTGGACTCCTGCCTTGCTCATCAACCTGCCTGGAGAGGTTTGAAGAAAAAGGAAGTAAAGTGTGATTTATATGATGCCAGTGTGGGAAAAGTTTGCACTGTGCAACTGCCAAACACCTTGTTTGACTCGTGCTGACACGCCGTGGAAGTTCTTGGCAGAAACGCTACGTAGACAGGTCAAGACGGAGAACAGCAGGTCTGACTTTCATCAGGTGGATGAAATGATTTGCTTTCTGAATACGAGCCGTTACCTTAGGCTCACTTTACAGAAAAAAATGTAATAAATAAATAAAGCTAAAAGTCTTCTTATAATAATAATATTAATCTTTATTTAACCAGGTTTGTTCTGTTGAGATCAAAAGATGGAATAGAGAGATGGATCAACAAAACAACAAAAAAAAACCACTTGGTTGCAACACACAGTCACAATACACATAGACTTACAAAAAAAAAAACATGCAAATGACTCAAGTAAAGCAATTGTACTTCTGGAACTTGAACCTAATGAGATCCATCTGTCACTTAAAGTTACGTATCATAAAATGAAAACAATTAAATAAGTTAAGTATTAATCCTCTGGAATATAAAGGTCTAAATCTGACTTAATGTTTTGTTGTATGTAATGTTCTTGTTGATGTAACAAAAAAAATAATGGGTGATGAAAATAAATGTGATGTGATCTGTAGATCACATCACATTTATTTCACATCACATCACAGATCACATCACCAGAGTGCAAATGTCAACGCATGAGGAAATGAAGTCTGATGGGAAAACCAATCTGCTTTTAAAAACACTGTAATTATAATGTTCCTGAAAATCTGACAGATTCGAACTGTTGAGTTGAAGCAATTAGTGACTTTTAATGGCAAGTCTGAACCTTCCTTAAATAAAACTTCAAGTCAAGTCACGTTTATTTGTACGGCAGTAAAAACATAACCCTAAACAAGATGACATTACAGTAGAAGCACTAAGAGAAGTAATACAAGGTTGTAATCCAGACTAAAATCAATCAGGGTTCCAATCCTTATTAGTCACAGTCAACTTCAAACAAATGCTTTTTTAGCCAGGGTTTCGGCTGTTTGGCAGTTTTCTGGAAGTTTGTTCCGGATCGGTGGAGCATAGAATCTGAATGCTGCTTTTTCCTATTTGTTTTGACCTGCGTGGCTGATACAATGACGATAGATCTTTTCTGGTGCTAAGCTGTTCAGTGGTTTATAAACTAACAGTATTTTACAGTCTATTCTGTCAGACTTTAGATCTGGGTGATGTGCTCTATTGTCCTAGTTTTAGTTAGAACTCCAGCAGCAAAGTTCTGGATCAGCTATAGTTGGAGGATTGATTTTTTTTAGGCAGACCTGTGAGGACTCTGTTGCAGTAATTGATCCAACTAAAGATAAAAACATGGATGAATTTCTTCAGATCTTGCTGGGACATTAATTCTTTATTCCTGGAAATGTTCTTTAGGTGATAAAAGGCCAACTGTGTAACTGTCTCATGTATCTCTAAAGGTTCATGTCAAAGTTCATCACTACATCCAGACTTCAGGCCTGATCTGTAGTTTCCAGCTGTAATAAATAAAGCTGACTCTAGATCATTCCTCTTTAAAAAAAATGACTTCAGTTTGTTTCCGTTCAGCTGAGGTAAATACGTCACATCCACAAATTGACTGTGCCATGCAGCTACTCAACATTTGAATGGGTTCCTGGTCACCTGTTCACATTGTAATGCACAGCTATGCCAATATTGATGTAGATATTAAACAGAAGGCACCAAAGGATGGAACCCCGAGATACTCAGTGGGTGACTGCGCCGCTGACAAGTGAAGAAAAAGTTTCTGCTCCTTAAGTGAGACTCAAACCTGTCACCAGACCAAGTCTCCAGTTGTTTTGATAATATATCACGGTGAATGGTTCCAGCACTGTGGCTTTTCTACAGTCTGTATTTATGTGGATGTCACTGAACACTTTGATAGGGGCAGGCTGAATACTGTGGTGAGCCTGGAAACCCGGCTGAAAGACATCAAAGCGATTGGTCACGCAAAAATAAAAACCTAATATGCTCCTAAGGGAAACTGCGCTTTAGCTTTCACACAACTTTAAGTTTAAGAGAATGTTCTGGTTGTAGGTAGGAATGTAATACTTTAGGACAGTTTAGAGTTACCAAAAATTTCAATGTGCGATTTATCACTTATTATGGTAAAAAGCCTTTCATTAAAGTTAAGAAGGTCTTGACTTTAAATGGCACCGACCTCTGTATTTTCATTTTTAGAAGAATCATATTTCTCGGTATACCACATACCCTGTGAGCATTGTTTTCCCAAAAACTACACAATGTCTGAGACATAAAGGCTAAAACTGCTTCGTTGTGGGTTTTAAATAAAAAGTTGTCCTTTTATTTGTTTTTTATTATTATTATTTTAGGAGTCTCAATATACACTTGTTTTAGGCAAAAGTGGAACGTATATAAAAAAAGAATAAAAACAGTTTGAACTCATGACCTCTCTAGTACTGACACAGTCTCTTTAACGTATCGCATAAAGCATCAAAATACAGAACAAAGAATTGTGTAAGGATTTGGGTTTTTCTGCGTTGAGTTTAGGTTCTGTTTCTGTGAGTCTCTGTGATGTCCTGTCTCTCTCCCCTTGATTGTTTCCCAGGTGTGCCTTGTTCCTTGATTCCTCTGTGTATTTAAGTTCACCTGTTGCCTTTGTCTCTTGTCAGGTCCTAGTCATTAGTCACTTGTCGTCCTTCCTTGTGTCAGTCAGTTGTTTGCAGTCGGCTTAGTAGAACTGTTAAGTCCAGTGTCGGCGTCAACTCTCGTTATTCAGTTCAGTTTATCAGTTGCTAAGCTGAACTGAATAACTGTTTCAGTTCAGTTTTCTGTTTTAGTAGTTTTATTCACTGTACTGGCTGCCCGTTCCGACTGTTTTTGAGCTGCTCTTTTCTTCATTAAATCACCATCTTCATCCATAACCTGGGTGTGCCTGTGTTCTCCCTCATCACTCACCTACACTTCATGACAAATTGGTCAAAAATACAGTTAAACTCAAAACCATCTACACCCTGGCAGATTTACATTTAAAGTTACCTTAAATCATTTCTAACATTAATAATAACTGGAGAATCCCAGCTATAATCTAACACTGCATACTGTCTCTCCATGTAGTAGTCTCTCATAACCATGTAGTAGTAGTCCATATTTTCATAATCTTGTCTAGTTCTAAAGTCTGCCTAATGACTGAAAAGCCATGGACATTGTCATGTTTTCTGTTTTAGAACTGACATTTTTGTAAGCCGGTCCATTCTAGGGTTTATAAACCGTTTAATAAGTTTGAATTTTGCAAGGTCAAATACGGCCTGGAACTAAGGATGCACAATGTCACTGACACCCAATCTAGAATCTTTTTAATGTTGGGACTGATAGAGATATTCATATCGAATCGGTGAATCTTTATCTAGAACAAAACAGTGTAAGAGCCCTTCATTTTTAAACCTCTCAAGTTCACATCAGAGGAAAATGTCAGCTCAGATTCATTTTGTGGGATGAAATCAGACAATATCCTCAACCATGGGCGGAAATCCCAAGGGACTCTGGGGGGTCCGGACCTCCCAATCTTTGGAAAAGTCTATAATTGCCCCCCACCCAAAAAAATCATAAAAGAAGCCTTTATATTTAAATTTTACTCTGACTTCTATGTGTCTCAACAGTTTGTTTACTGAGAAAAACTCACATTTAATGTGCATTACCACTTACTAGTCATTTTCAGGCCTGCAGCTTGAACATATTAAACACTTTTTAAACCACATTTCACGCTACATTTCACTGTAACTTTGCCGACCTACCACAAAATTGCTATTAAAATTCTTTTTTCCTGTTTATTGTCCCCCCCAATAATGAAATGGGATTTCCCTCGTTGACCTCAACATAAGAAAATGGGACTATCTTGGCAGCAACGTGGTCCCATTTTCAAATCCAGGTTGGAACATTTCTGTGTGGATATATTCTTTGATAAATTAATGCTTTTTTAAAATTTATTTATTTACAAAAAGTGTTGTAAAGTATGTGTAAAGGGCCTCTGAGTTCACATTAAAATGTTCACCCAATTTCAATTTGTGTTTTAGTTGAATTTTCTCGAAAGTACAGAAATCTTTAATCGCACATTCATATGGATGGATTTGATTTCATTAAAACACACACCTACACAGCTTTAATAATAAGCCATTACTTATTAAACATAATACTTCCGTGCTGACACTTCAGGTCCGGCTGTATCTTCCTGTGCTACCTGCTAGCTCTCTGCTAGCTAGTAGGTTTGGCAGCAAAGGCCTTCAAGCTGTTGCTACCAACGCTACATTTGCATGCATTGTTGTTTTTGGACGCGACTCAGTCAAACCCCATTTCCAGAGGGTTTCCACTTGAACTGCTGTTTGTCCGACAGAGTTGTTTGCTTTCAATTACTTCCCAGCGCCGTTATCTGAACCAGAGCCGATGGAGAAACATTCGTATCACATTCGTCTTTGCCTGAGACAAAGCACAACCAAAAACACATTTTTCACAAATAAAAAACAAGCCCCGTTTTGAAAACGCGCCCAAGTCGCATTCACGAGTGCATAAGGGACTTATCCATCAAGTGCACTCTCACCGGGAGCCAGCGCGCTGTGGTCCAAGTTCAGCTGGCGTACAGTCACAAAAACAAAACAAAAAAAAACAGGATCTGGGTACTAAACACTCTTCTTTGGTTTCATGGCTGTGTGCAGCTGGGAGCTGTCTATGGGTGAAGGAAGGGAGAGCAGAAGCTCCTGGTCACAAAGTAGAAACAAGGGAGTTGATGGAAGCTGGTGTCAGCAGAGAGACCTGGAGGCCATGTTTATGAAGACTTTTCACAGCGACTGTTTGGAGATTCGGTTCTCTTCCTGCATGGAGGTGTCTCCAGTCGAGAATGATTTTGCCTCATGCGGGTCCTGGGAGTCCAATCATCCGCATCAGCTCCTGAACCCGTCCTGCTCTGACTCAGATCAGTCTCCCGTAATCTTATTTTGCCAAATGAGGACTTTTGTGTTTTTCATGTGCAGTATGTGCGGGTTTGGCTTTAAGCGGCGCCTTGCCTGTCGCTTTTTCACTTTTGTGCTGTCTTCTCTGCTGTTTATTTTGTCAACTTCATTTCCTTGTTTTCACTATGAACTGTCTTTAAAATATGACATTTATTTCCTCGTACCTTCTGAGGAAAACACCTTAAGCCTGGTCCATGAGGAGGTGGCGATGGGCCAAAGGGAGGTTGGAAAATGGATTCAGCCGAGGTAATTACTGTTTGCCTTAGTCAACAATACAAGTCAGCCAAGTTCTCTGTATATTTTAACAAATAGCCATTTCTCAGCACCAAACACACCTTTGAAATATCTATGAATCACATTAAGCTGGGCAGAGAAGAGATGTAAGTAATTGACAATTATTGGGTTTTCTACTTAATTGAAAGTATTTTAATTTTATTCATTAAAATGATCCAAAAAACGTTCTGTCTAAAAAAAAATACACTTTCTGTACTCTCTCTTACTCACAGATAATACATGTAAAGCAATTTAGAGTACAATGTCTAGACCTGGATATAAAGAAAAGATCCAATTTTTGACCTTCCAATCAGTTGATGGTAAAGTAAGTTACTCATTTTAACAACAAAAACAAATAAATGAAGAGAAAGCTTAGTACACTTCTTTTCTTGTCACTTGTATGTACATCTCTGCGGATTCGTAGCAGCCACAAAAAAGTTGCAGAGTGATGAGAAAATATTTGTAGGGCGATGAACAAATGAAGGCAGAATAAAGGGGACTGCCTGGAAACAGTGAAATGCAAAATCCTCTGGGCCTCCCTCTGCTGTTTTGCACTTCCATTTTATCACTTGCTTGCACTTGTTCTTCCACCTTACCCTTTTACTTTCACCCAGACTGTGCAAATCTGGCCATAAATCTCTTTTAACGTCCTCCACATGTTAGTTTTGTGTTTTTCACACAACTCTGGCTTAGTTTGTTCCTTGTTGTTTCGTACGTACTGTACGCTGCCAATTTGTCCCTTGCTAGATGTATATGTATCTCTGATCAAACCGTTTCCTGCCAATACACTAAAATCATGACGGATGATTTTATTTTTTTTCCTCCGTAATTCCATATTTTCTCAAGTTTTGGAGATAAAGATAGAAAACAGCAGCTTTCTTTCATGCTGCTGTTTGTTTCCTTGCTTGAGACGCATATGGGGAAGATGCAATGTGTGATGAAGCCTAGGCGTAAATTCAATCTGTAAGACTCTTTACCTTAACTATCACCAGCCAACCAGGTTGCACCAGCTCTCCACACCTCGACCCAATCACTCTGCAACAGCTCCTTCAAAAGGCAAAGCAACCACCGATCCACCCGCTTCAGACGAGCGTCAACCCACCTCCTCCCCGTCTCCACCATCAGCTTCCCACAAGCCTCCAGGTCCCCGCAAGACTCCTCTCCAAGCCCCGCTCCACCACCAGTGACCGGGCCTTGGGGAAGACCTACCTGAGCTTCGCTGAGCCGATCATTCAAGCTCGCAGCGATTCTCAGCACGCACGTCTTCTGCCGGTGTCCAAGCGCCAAATTCTCTGTCCAATAAAATGGCCTAACTGCTGTTTCTTTCTTTGTGTGAGTCTCTACAGATTGAATTTTTATTTAGCAAAGAATGCACACTACCGCTCAAAAGGTTGGAGTTATCCAAAAAATGCCTTATTATTAAAAAAAAACCAACTCACTTTTTATTAAACAAATGAATTACAAAATAAATGTAAAACATAGTCAAGATATTAAAAAAAATTAGAAATAATTTAATTAATTAGAAATAATTTAATATTTACTTGAAATAATAATTGTGTCCTTTAAACTTTGCTTTTGTCAAAGAATCCTCCATTTGCTCCAAATACAGCCCTGCAGACTTTGTCATCTCACCTCCAGGCTTCCTGAGGGCCTCCCACTTCTCCTGTTCTGTGTTGGGCTGGTTTCCGACTTTCTTAGGAGGGAACGGTACACAAACCATTGAGATTTTCAGTTTCTTGCCAATTTCTCTCATTGAATAACCTTTACTTCTCAGAAAAAGAGCAGACTGATGAGTTTCAGTAGAAAGTTCTGTTATTCTGGCCATTTTCAGTCTAATTGAATCCACAAATGCTGATGCTCCACATGCACAACAAGCCAAGCAGAGAAAAATTTAATTGCTTTTGTTATTTAGAACAACGGTTTTCAGCTGTGCTAACGTGACTGATTCTCAAGTTTATTCAACTAATAAATTTGAAAAACTGCTTTAACACTCATTTACCACATTGGCGCTTACAAAACAAGTCTCTCTCCTCATAATTCATTTTACTGAGCATCTGTTTGACACATCTGGCTTATTTTATATCTCCAACAAAAGCAACAGCTCCTAATTTACATAGGTTCATGTAAACTTAGGTAATTTACCTATGTAAATTTGTAGTTTGATACATGGTAAATTGTTCCACTTAAATAGTGTGGATGGTAGTTAGAACATCTTTGGTTTCAAGTCGTCCTCCCCAACTTTTACTTTACTACAAATTTGTACAAAACAAAGACAGCAGGTCATCTTTCTTGTCATCACAGAAATGTTCCAGCGCCCTCGTAAATGTTCTGTAGGTTTGAGTACAGGCTACTGTGGAAGAAAGTCCTGGAGAGCGCATTCCTTTGTCTTTCTTTCTGCTCATTATCGTCCAGTGGCGTGAATCCCTGACTGCAGAGACGAAAAGCTATGTGGTGCCATGAGTTTGCCTCGGTTACAGTGGAATTAATTCAGCGCGAGACGAGGCATCTCTGTCGACCTGTGGCATACGAACAGGTCAGGACCCCGTGTCATCATTTTTAAATTTTTTTACACACATTGGGTCCGTTTGATTGATCAGATCCCACAGTGTTCTGTACATAATAATTATGTCACAAAGAAGAAGTTCAAGGGACGGACTGCTGTTGTTTCAACTGCTCACTTTAAGTTTTCTCCCAGTTTTTTGTTCTTTCTAGAAGCTACATCTGGTTTGGGGTTCTGTTGTGACAGTAATGCTTTCCTGGAGGAGGGAGTCTACTGGTGAGATACTGCTGCCAGCAATTAAACGAGTGTCTTCATTACTTTTCATTAACAGAGAAAGAACTCCTGTATCAGTTTCTTTTTCGCATATTGCTTATTGCATATTGCATATTGCTCTGTCTTCTCAAGCCTCCAGTCGGTGGTGGCAGATGGCTGCTTATGCTGAGGCAGGTTCTGGTTCTGCTGGAAGTTTCTTCCTGTTAAAGGGGAGTTGCTCCTCTCCACTGCCTTTTCTTGCATGCTCTGTATGAGGAATTGCTGTAAATTCAGCGACAGAAACAAGCGACTGACGCTGCTATCAGTAACTGTTGGGTTTCCGTATACTGCGTTCAGACCCAATGGGATTTGAGCGTCAGCAGCATCTAGTTTAATTATGTTTCTCAGCTCTAGTTATTTTTTCATTTTATATTCATTTCCTAGTCTCCTGGTTGCTCTCCTTTGCCCCCTGTGCCATTCTCTCTCTTTTTTTCTCTCTCTGTCTTCCTCCTCAGCCTGCCTTCTGCTCTCTCCCATCACACCTGCAACCTGGTATCTCATCAGCCCAGGTCTTTGGTTCCAGCACTCGTCCTCACAGTATTTAAACCCCTCTCATGCTCACACTCCTGTCTGGTTCCTCCCGGTATTTCCTGTTGTTTTCCCTGTTTCTACCCTGGGTTCCCTGTTGGCATTTTTCTTGGATTTATGTTTTTTGTTCTACTCTGGCTCCCTGTGCTCCGTGCTTTTCATCCTTTTTTTATTAAACTGTCAACATGATCCATGCTCCCTGATCCCCGTCTGCATTTCGGTCCACCCTCAGACTCACACCTCATGACATATACAGCATTCTTGTAACAAGTGAAGCTAACGCAGTTACTTGATTGTGCTATAAAGTGGTGATACGTGCATGGAAAACACATAACAGCCCTGACATTACAGCTTACACACAGAAATTGCCTTGGTTTTGTCTTGTAATGTGGACGCGAAGAATGTTTGTGACACTTCAACGATAGGCAGTGGGAACAGACGCCCCTATCTTTGTTTCCTTTTAATCTGGAAGAAATCTCACACTTTTCAAGGGCAATTTCAGTTGCCTTTTGTTTTCCATCAGAACACTGCAAAAAACCAACAACAACTGAGCAAGTGGCGTGCTCCACCAGTTAAGCGTAATGGATTCCAAATGTTATGAAACGATTGACTTCAAGTCTTAATGTTCGTCTTAATTAGGCCAGTTTTCAAACTGCTGGATAATCAGAAAGCACTTTTTGCAGATCGCTTGTGGATAGACAAAAATAAAACAAGCAAAGCCTGAGGGATGCATGAGCAAATCCAACTGATCACTTTATGTCGTCTCTTAATTTTTTTCCAGAGCTGTATATATTTTTACAATTCAGCATTTTCTTCTTGTCCTTTATTACATTATCACCAGAACCAGATCCCACTGGGACTGCAAACGACTTGACTCTTTTAAAAACAAGGAGATCTTGTTATGGTGATATGTTTGGTGGGATTCTGCTTTACAGTACCACTACATAGTGATGCCTGATTAATCATTGATCATTCACGTTCGACAGATTCTAGAGATTTCAAAATAAATCCATTAAGATAAGAGCATTTCATTAAACGTTTTGTCACAATGACAACCATTTTGAAAGAATTTTCCTCTGAAATCTTTCCAAAAACCTGCCAAAATGTTGTGAAAATCAGCCCAAATTTAAACAATCCACCTAAAGCGAAGATTAAAAAAAAGAAATAAAGAACAAGACACAAACCAGTAAATATCATATGGATACATGTACTTTATTCATAATTCATATATGCTTGTTTACATTTATACAAAAATACAGAATACAGTAGATATTTTAATGTTTTTTTTTTTGTCATTTTTTGTGCTTTTTTTTTTTTTTTTTCTGGTTTTGTTTGTTTTATGCCCCGAATATCAGCCGGGCTATAATTACATTTGCTCTTTTTTTGGCACCCAGACTTATTTCCTGCCAGAGCCGCTTGGTTCGCCCCCTGCGGTGGGTTGAATCGGATGCCTCGTGCCCAAAAGCACTGTTCAGGATGCAGGTCTACTTTCTTATTGCCAAACAGTACAACACACAAGGGAGCAGCGTTTAAGGGCAGTCATGCTCTCGACTAATGCACATCAACTGCTTCGCTTTGCATCAGACACACCAATATCTCTGGCTTCGACATAGACAGGAAAATGGGAGACCGTGTTATTCTTTTTTTTTTTTTTTTTACTTGTTCACAGCTTAGACCTGTTACAGCTCTTAAGTTCATGTAGACTACATTTTTTAAAAAAAAAAAAAAGCCACTGGATGCCTTGTTTGTTAGTTTGTGGCCAGACTAACCTGTATCTATGGAAAAAGTCAAAGAAACTGCATGGGATGACAGACGACTTAATGTTTATTTACTGATGTAGAAAAGTAATAGCTAGCGATGACGGAGGAGAGAGTCACTGGTCTAAACTGTCATAGATATAGTACTCCAATATTGTTTATGAATGCATCTTTAAATATATAAAAATCTCAGTCCTTCACCGCTAATTTCTGATATTCCTTCGTGAAATACTTGCACAGTTGCGGTGCATTTTGAGACATAGACATAGCCATAAAGATTATGGCAGAGTTAATGTGTTACCACTCTTATTTATTTTTATTATTAAAAATGCATTTTTATTTATTTCTTTATTTTTATTTTTTTTGTTGTAATGTTGTTATCTTGCAGTTTAACACAATAAACAATACTTTTTACCACACCGAGGAAGTTCCAGCTAATACGAGCTGAGGATGAACTGCTCATCAGAAACATACGAACACCAATGTGGTATACCTTTTCTTCTGTAAGACACACAATCGAACTCGCACAATATACTCTTGTCTTCTATAAGAAAAATTCCCAGTATATAGCTCCAATTACAAAGGAAACAAACAGTTGCCGGCTGAAATGGCTTCTTACATTTGCAAAGGTAAAACAAGTTGACGCTGAAAGAAATGTCACAACCACCGTAGAGTCCTTCTGCTGATGTAAAAGAACTACTTTGCCAGAAAAAAAAAAAAAAAAACACACAAAAAAAAACCACAAGTACCAATTTTTGACTGGTTCCAGGTCGAGCTGACTGACCTGTCTCGTAACAGAGGTGACTGACCTCGGACGATGTTTCCGCTACCACAGGAATGCACAGAGAGGCTGCAGACTCTTTTTTTTTTTTTTTTTTTTTTTTTTTTTTTTACAAACGCACAAGTCCAATACCCTAATCAAACAAGGCACGGAAACAAGAGTGGAAATAGAACAATATAAGACCACAAATATGATGATGATGATGATGATGATGTGAAATATCCACTAGAACCAGCAGCAGATTCTAGCGTCCAGTCAGCTAGTTGTCTAACTGCAAAGGTCACAACTAGCGTGTCTTGTTCTCATTCCTAACTTCCTACTTGCATTGTCATCACCTTCAGCTCTGTTTTCTTACTGACCTACGAGGTTCTTGTTAGGTCAAGCCTTTTTTTTTTTCCTTAACTGTCATGTTTTGTCTGATCTGAATCAGTTTTATTGTCCGATGCCGACCGCAGAGGGAAGCTCCTTGCTCATGTAGACAGGAAGTGCAGAAGCATGCTTGCTAATTTCAGATAACTGTGGGCAGATGATTGCTTCTAATACACACTCACGGAGTAAAAGAGTTAACCGTGAAGACCTCAAAATTTTTGGAGCTATTTAACATAGATATGAGGTCACAGTGCATTTCCATGGGCAGTGTTTTAAGGCAAAAAAAATAAATAAAAATGGAAATTTTAGTTTACACGTCATTTCTCTGGGATAAGCTTGGTGTTCACTATTAATTTTATCGTTTGAACCCTGGCAGGTTCTCTAAAGGTTTACAATTATTCAAGCAACAATGCTTCTGCTGGTCAGAACAGTAAGTCTCCAGGGTCAGATAATGGTTATGGCGAATTTGTTTGAGATTCCAAAGCAGAACTGCTTCACAGAGAAAGGTGCAGCTGGCTTGTTGTGCATCAGTTCACCCGGACAGCTGGGGGAGATTCCTGTCATAACAGAGTGGTTTCACTCCACTGTTGCCACGTGCTTTGCCACAAAAAGGGGATTGCTGCAACGTCACACAACTTTGTTCAAATAAATGTAGCAAATGTGACGTAATATGACCTGCCGGATCTGACTTCATTTTTCATAGATTTGATTTTGGTGATTCAGAAGAATCTTTAAAGACTTAAACAGGTAGCCAAGTAAAACATGCAAACCCCCTTGGATGTGTTTTACTGCCAACTTTCTCTGTTATTGAGCTCAGCGACACATTTCCTTCTGCAGTTTCAGACAGTTTAGGTGAAGCTGAAGGTTATTACTTCCAGTAGTACATTATAGTTTGTTCGTTGAAAGTGACAAGTAAAAATACAATAAGAAAGAAGTTTGTTTCAGCAGGTATTGCGTGGCGTCTTTAGGTTGGAGGGGTTTTTTTTATGTTAGATGCGGTTGATAACTCTCGTGTTACATTTACTGTAAATCAGAAAATAAATTCATGCTGATTAGTCCAGTAGGAGCCTGGACTAGTTAGGAGTTAACTATTACTTTTTTTTTTGTTGATTAAAATAAAACTGAAATTGATTTATTGCAAAAAGCGTTTAACTTTATACCAGTAACTCTTACTGTGAATGCTTTACATTTTTCACATGAGACAAGAGCCTTGAACTCACATAAACCGCTTGACTGTTTTTTGAGGTCAGCTTTAAGTGATCTGCATCTATAATAGATGAAGACAGTTTTCTGTTGCAGGTAAGATATTAACTGCTCATAACCTCTTAAGAACTTCACTTTAAAAATTTTGAACTGTCCATTTCAGACAGGGTGATGTGACTAAAACATTGTCAGGCATTTTCCTGGAAAATTTGGGAACAACAGCGCTTACTTCCTGCAAATCCCAGTGGTTATGGGTTTAGATATGCCTTCTTTTTCCTAGCTAATGGCACCAATAACACCAATATGTGATCATATCCCAACAATCTGCTTTCTAAAAGGAAATCTGATAATTGATGCCTAAACAGCATCATCAGTCTGCCTACATACCTCAAGCTGTATTTTATGCTGAGCTTCATCATTAATAAAGATGATAAACAGAAATTATGCCAAACCTTTAAATATTTTATTTGCTGGTTTATGCATTATGAATTTTAAAAAGGACTTTAGATTTTTTTTCATCTTTTCTTTTTACTTTTTTCTCATTCAGATGAAAATGGCCATCGAAGGTCTCCCTGGTAACAGGCTGTGCTTTGCAAAGCATATATGCAGGATGTGTAAAGAAATAAAAGGCCAAAAACTAACAAATGTTTACTAAGGAACGACAACTGCTGCCATCACTGGCTTTGAATCCTGTTCCTTCATTAGCTGTGTTTCCATTCGCCATAAGATTACGCAAATTGAAAATAGGAAAATAAATTAGCTTAATGGAAATGCTCCAATTAAGATAAAATGTTTTTGTTCTAGGATGAGCTGATTTTTTTGGCCGTTTCCACATAGATGTATTTCACAAAACTGCAAAGGAAACAGGCGGATATTATTTCTACTTTATCGGACAATGTGCGGCTGATTCCATTAGAGCTCTCAAAGCATCATAGTTCATAAAAGGTTGAGTGTCATTCCAAAATGTTAAATCCATAACTCTTCTGTTAAATCACCAACTACAGTTTCTCCAAAATGCTGCAAAGGTAGCCGCTCGAAGTAGGCGGGGCATGTCGCGCTAACACCTGAATCAGACGCCGACGTCTCCTCTGATTGGCCGATACATGTTGAGTGAATTCTGAATGCATCTCATGTAACTGTTTGACCAGGACTTTTAATGACTTATCGTGCGAACAAACGTATTCCTGTACGATTCTAATTTAATTCCTTACAGAAACACCGCAATTGCAAAATTGTGTGTGTGTGTGTTTTTTTTCCCCTGTCATCAGCAGAATAGCCACAAAGATTTGCGCACATTCGGAATGGATACTGCAGCTTCTGACTGTGTGGCTAAACTTTACAATCTGAAAACAATGTGGATCCATGCGTGTCATCCCAGTTTATGGATTAGCAGTTCTGAACAGCCTACATGGGGGGTTAGTCAAAGCAGCATACTTTTAATACATGTTTTATCTCCATGTAATAATTCACACATTCAAAGTTGCTCAAATCATATATACACACATATATATATATATATATATATATATGTATATACATATATATATATATATATATATA